>BQKN01037759.1:0-21290 GCA_022839385.1 Asparagus kiusianus
TTATAAGTAAATTGTTTGTTAAACATCATCAAAATAAGAAGGCCAACACAAACACAGTGTCTGGAAGCTTGAACGCAGCATCTGGAAGCTCGGACGCAGCGTCTGGAAGCTCATTTGTAGCAATTAGAAGCTGTGTTTGTAACGATTTGGAAGCTGCGTTGGCAGCTTTCGGAGGGTGTATTTGCGGTCAAACATGAGCTGCGTTGGCAGCTAGATCTGAGCTGTGCTTGCAGCGTTTGGAGCTGAATGTGAATTGTGTTTGCACTGCGTCAGCGGCTGTGAATGTGGTGCGTCTTAATGCTGGTACGCGGGGAGGACTTCCGCATCTTGATTTGAAGAGACCGTCGATTTGTAGTCTCTTTCTGTCAAAGCGTTACGAAGATCATTATTTTGTAATTTTTACTTTAGCTCTTTGATATGTGAGAGTCGTCAGATTGTTACTCCCGATGTTGATTGTGAAGGCTGTTAACTAGAGCTTTCATTAGTTGTTGTGAAGATCGTCAGATTGTAACCTTCATCAATCTGCATGAAAGTCTTTAAATTATAGCCTTCTGGAAACCGTCAAATTGTAACTTCCATCATCGATGTTTGATGGGGATCAGCTATATACAGTGATTTTTAGACAGCCTACAGAATCCCCTCCAAAGTTTTCAAAAGTTCGCGGTTGACTGGGATGAATTTTCGGAATACTTTGGATCTCAACTCTGATCTTGGAGCTGTTGATTCCTTGTCATAAGGAGTTGTTCTTTACACCCGCTTCGAAGACATCTTGGTTGAAGGAATTTTCCACGTAGGACCTCCATTCAGTTGATGGGTCCGCAAACATTCATAGGATTTTTAACAAACCCTTATATTAGACCCTAAAGGGGGGTGACTAGGGTCTTATGCTAATCTAATCCGATTATATGCTAATTAAAATTAATTAACAAGTTATCCTAGCAAGTATGAAATATAACAACTATATAAGCTAGGATAAGCAATATGAACAATGAGATATATCCTATATGATGAAATATATATATGCAAGGATATATAAACAGAAGGGTAACATAAACAAATGAAATAGCGGATGAAATAAATAATGAGAGAAAGGCTATAAAGATGAACAAATATAAGTGCTAAGCCAAACTCAAATAAGCAATATGATCACGGAGTTCAGACCTTCCGTCCTACGTCTCCGCTCCCCACTCCCGGGGAGAAATCCACTAACATAACCGGGTTTTCTATGTTCACCCGAATAACATTTACACCTCACACTCGGTTTTCTAGCTAACCGACAACTTTACAATCAACACTCTTGCAATCACACTCTACACCCTCACAAGTGTTGGACCTAGCCGTGTCTCCCTCAAGTGCTTGGTTACAACCTCTTCCTAGGCTCGTCAACCGACGCTACTCCTCTTGGAACGATCCCCGACTCTTACCACACACTCCTCTCGGTGTATAAGTGTATTACAAAGAGATCTTACAATTAGGCTCAATACAATAATTGTTTGTTCTCTACTATGGATGAGAACACAATGAAAGCTCACTCTCAATTGTTACAACTCTCACCAACCCAAATATACTATGTATGAAAATACGATAAGCTCAATGTGGGTGTGTGTAACAATGAGTAAAATCAAATCTAAACTCAATATAAAACTAGCTTTAATAGAAATGATAATTAACAAATAATTGATAAATAAAAGCTAGAGTAGAGTTTAGAAAACTTCTCCAATAGATGATAAGAGAGAGAGAGATGGATTGAATACCCAAAATACAATTGATAATCTCCTCAAGCTCTTGTAAAACTTTCTTCATAAACCAAACCTTTAAACAAGCTTAAAACAAGCTTAAACTCTTTTTAAAACTCTTTAAAACATTCTATTGGATGGTTCTAAGTGTTGAGGGATGATGGGTATTTATAAGAACTCAAGACAACAACCCAAAGCCAAAGAAAAGCCCAAAAAACAAGGCAAATCCCCAAAAAATCAGAATCAGGAAAAATAGAGCCGTTGGGCAACGGTAACTTTCAGAGAGTTTGGCGGTCGACCGTGGCGGTCGACCGTGGGTACTGTAGTAGTGCGTATCAATTTTATAAAATCAATTAAAAATAGTAAAATAGCTCCAAAAATTATGAAATTTTGTGGAAATGTTCTAGACATATAGAATAACATGATAAAGAAATAATTTATGAAAAGGCATTTCCCAGTTGGGAGAAATAAATGTTTAAACACAGATTTACAGTTTCTGAAAAACTGCAGACATATAAGATTTTGTAAAATCAATTGGGCACAGTAAATCAACTCCAAAAATAGTAAAATTTTGAGGGAAGTTTATAAACATGTAGATAAACATGTCAAAGAAAGAATTTCTTAAATACTACTTCCCATTTATGAAAACTCATCTATTTTGTAAAACATGCATGAACATGTGCACGAACAAAAACAAGATTTTGTAAATTCCATTAAACATAACAAATCAATTCCAAACTTGATGAAACTTTGTGAAACTTTTATAAACATGAAAAATAACATGTTAGAAAAAGAATTTCTCAAATTGAATTTCCATTTGTGAAAACTCATGTATTTTGTAAGTGTGTCCAATGCATGAAAACCCAAAACCATGCATGTATATATATAACTATATATATACATAAAAACCAAGTACGTGTGTGTATATGATATTGAGCTTAAGGTATTTAACACACATAATATAAAACCTAAACTAAGTTACCCAAGCTAGATCTTGATCTTCAATAAGCTCTTCTTGATAATCTCATGGATGAAACTTGAACTTGATCTTTAAGTTTGAATTGTAAGGCTTCACTCCACTATTCCTCCAACCTCCAATGGATATGATCGTTGAAGCTTTATTCCATCCATCCTCCAACTCGTTGTGTGCCTAGAATAAATACGAAAATATAAACACTAAATAAACAACATTAGAAGTAAATTGTTTGTTAAACATCATCAAAACAAGAAAGCCAACACCTTAGTCATCAATAGATTTGATAAGCCTTTACCGACTACCGTTTGAGTCGGGCTAGCATATGAATTATTTAAATACGTTTCATATGTAACGTTGTGCTAAGAGAATGAACTCTCTTAGACTTGATGCTATGATTTTGAATACATAGACTTTGTTATTTTTACGAAAAAATACTAACCGGTAACGCGTGTTAGGCGTAGACTTATCTCTAATTAAGGATCGAGATAAAGTCCTCCATACATGTGAGGCATGGATTTTGGTGTCTTTTTCGTAAAAAAAGACTAACCGATAACGCGTGTTAGACGTAGGCTTATCCCTACTTAGGATTTGGGATAAAGTTTCCTGTGCGTGTAAGGCACGGATTTTGGCATCATTAATAACGACCTGCCATGATATTGAATACGTAGGCTTTGCCATTATTGCGGGAATAGACTACCCAGTAGCATGTGTTAGATGCAGACTTATCTCTAATTAGGGATCAAGATAAAGTTCCCCATGCATGAAAGACATGGATTTTTAGTGCTATGATATTGAATACGTAGACTTTGCCTCTGTTTCTTCCTGTGTTACTTGATAAAAGAAAGTTGGAAGAGCCAGATGTGTAGTATTAACTTGGCGTGAATTTTTATTTAGAGTGAAATTCAAAATTTTTCTTTGTTATCACTAGGATAATTCCAGAAAATTTTTAATCCGCTAGGGATTTTATAATGAAAACTCGTTATTCTTGTCAAAAAAAGATTAGCAAGTTCATTGGGGGGTTTGACTGTTAAAGGTGTGATGTTAACCTAACAGAATTTTTTGAGCCTATCGCTCTATTGAAGAGAGTCGATAAGTTGATTTGGTTGTCAGAGGTGTGATGTTAACTTGACTGGTTTGGGGACCTATCGCTCTATTTGAGGAGAGTCGATAAGTGGATTGTGTCGTCAGAAGTGTGATGTTAACTTGACGGGTTTATAGACCTATTTCTCTATTGAGGAGAGTCGATAAGTGAATTTTGTCAGAGGTGTGGGATTAACATGACAGGAATTTGATGCGATCGGAGCAACCTTAAAAACCTATCGCTCTATTAAGGAGAGTCGATAAGTTAATTATCAGAGGTTTGGTGTTAACATGACAGGAATTTGTTGCAATCGAAGCAACTTTGTGGACTTATCATCCTATTGAAGAGGATTAATAAGTGAATTTTGTCAGAGGTATGATATTAACGGTTCAGGAATTGTGTTGCGATTGGAGCAACTTTGTGGACTTATCATCCTATTGAAGAGGATTGATAAGTGAATTGTCAGAGGTTTTAGTGTTAACGTGACAGGATTTGTGTTGCGATTAGAGCAACTTTGTAGACTTATCATCCTATTAAAGAGGATTGATAAGTGATTTGTCAGAGGTTTTAGTGTTAACGTGGCAGGAGTGTGTTACGATTGGAGTAACTTTGTGGTGCTTATCATCCTATTAAAGAGGATTGTTAAATTAGTTTGTCAGAGGTATGATGTTAACATGACAGGAATGTGTTACGATTGGAGCAACTTTGTGGACTTATCATCCTATTGAAGAGGATTGATAAGTTGATTTGTCAGAGGTATGATGTTAACGTGACAGGAATGTGTACTTGTGACTTGCACAAGATTTTAGGAATTAGCGTATCACTGGGGAAACTTGCTAAGAGAGTTTATCACCAGAAGCGATGAATTTTGATACTTCTGATTTGAATAAGATTTTGAAGACTTAGTGTCTTGCTGGGGAAGATTACGATTTGAGCAATTTTGAGGACCTATCATCCTATTGACAAGGATTGATAAGTTGATTGTCAGGGGTGTATTGTTAACGTGACGAATTAGGAGTAATGCAAGTTGCATTCATACTTTGTGAGGGTGATCATCGTTAGAAGTATAATGTTAACTCGACGATGCGAAAGATTCGTTACTCTTAATCCAGTGGATTCCAAGTAACCAACCCCCAGTCTTGATTAAGACTTAGCAGGAGGAAAAAAAAGAGGGGTATACATGATATATTGCCTTGTGGGTCACTATCCATCAAGTCGGAATAGAGGCCCATCACCTAGTAGGCCACTATCTGACGAGTTTGACTATCAGAGGTAATTGTTAACGTGATAGTTTTAATAGACCCGACATCCTACTGAAGAGGATTTGTAGGGGAATTTGGAGGAAATGGACTATCAGAGGTAACTATTAACGTGATAGTTTTGATGGACCCGCCATCATACTTGAGGAGGATTGGTGGGGGAATTTAGAGGAAATAGACTATCAGAGGTAACTGTTAACGTGATAGTTGTGATAGACCCGCCATCCTACTTGAAGAGGATTGGTGGGGGAATTTGGAGAAAATGGACTATCAGAGGTAACTGTTAACGTGATAATTTTGGTAGACCCGTCATCCTACTTGAAGAAGATTGGTTGGAAAATTTAGAGGAAATAGACTATCAGAGGTAACTGTTAACGTGATAGTTTTGGTAGACCCGCCATCCTATTAAAGAGGATTGGCAGATTGATAGACTATCAGAGGTAATTATTAACGTGATAGTTTTGGTGGACCTACCATCCTATTAAAGAGGATTGACAGATTGATAGACTATCAGATTTAATTGTTAACATGATAGTTGTGGGACTTGTCATCCTACTAAAGAGGATTAGCTTCAGTGACCGTGGTATCTTCCCTTTCTGACTGATAAGATTAGGTTTGGTCTGATTGCTCAGGTTGATCCTTCCTACTTTATTCTTCAGCTTTGATCCTGGTAATAATCTTTTGAGCATGTTCGCCTTAAGAGATTAGCTGTCTCTAGGAATGACATTCTGTCGAATATTGCAGAGCCATGTTTCAAAACCTTTTGACGAAGGATTTGACGGACTCCCTTTTTTTGTACTTAGTGGCGAGAAGGGTATGGATGAAAACTTATGCATCCTCTTCAAAGAATCTTGACAGGAAGAGTCACTCTAGATCCGCCCACTTTTGGATACATCCCGTAGGTAGTTTCATGAACCATTTAAAGGCAACCCCCTTGAGGGTGCCAACAAACAATCGAGCCAGTATGGCATCGTTTGATATCACATTACCAGTCTGTGACTTAAAATGATAGATATATTGATTCGGTGATCCCGTGCCGTCAAAAGTTTGTAGCATCAGGGCTTCTAACTTTGGAGGATAAGGGGCTAAATCTCATTCGGCAGGATAGGGCCTAGCAACTCCCTCGTCTTGGAGCTCGCTTCTGTTAGCAATGATATTGAGATGAGCTTCTAATTCTTCTATTTTGGCCGATTGAGGATTCTGCTCATTCTCGATCTCTCTTCCTTCATCAGAGGAAGATTCCAGGTTGTGGGCTTCTTGGTCAGAAGCAGCATCATCAACCACTTTTCCCTTCCCTTTGCTTGTGTGAAGTCGGGATGAAGACACTCTTTCTCTCCGGGAAGATTCTTGCCTAAGTGGTGAAACTGTCTTCTGAGATTTGGCCTTGACTGCGACGATTTTAGTCAACATGGCTAGGAGTTCATTAAGGGTCTTCTGCTGTGATTTGAGCATGGCGTCTTGCTCAGCAACCCTCTTTGAAAGATCTTTAGAATGTTCTGCCATGTAGGTGATGCTCTCATGCTTAACGAAAGAGCTTGATGATTGGGACTCCGCAATAGCTGAGTGTTCATCATCGGAATTAGTTCCTATAGCTAACCTCTGATAGTTGACAGGGGGAATGGCTCCTATTCGCATCTGAGTGCGTTGGTAGATTCCTTCAAACTCGTTAGTAATTTCTCTGACGGTCGGTGAACAACTTGTCTCAGAGTCATCGGAACTAGGACCTAAGGCTTTCCCTCTGCCGATCACATTGATGGTGACCCCAGGATATTCGGTCTCTGGAGACTTCTTCTTGTGCGAACGTCATCATTGGTTGGGCAAGGCAACGTACATTAATTGGTCGAACACCAACGGTTTGGCCGCATATGAGCAGCAGTGACATCCGGAGAGGACCATAGAATCAGTCGTTTACATTAGAATGAACGAATGACTTGTTGCATCGGTCTTTCTCCCGATATGAACACTCTCAAATCTATTGCAAAGACTCGAGAAGAATTGCTCACTGACCATGAGGTTTGAACTGGAACCCCCAGTCTATGATTGGACGGGACTGGCTCCTATGAGCATGGATATGGTTGAGATGCCTTGAATCCAAAGACTTCTTATATCCGCCCCTCGATCTAATTGCGCTACGCAGAGTATTCAGGGGTCTCGCTATCCGGTCAGCGAGCCGGGGGTCCAAGGGACAACGCGCCCCTGGCCGAGGGGTCCAATGGGAGTGGACGACCCCCCGGCAGGGTTTGGGGCAGCGCCCCGAAGCTCCACCATGTACACCAGGTTTTGTATTAGATTTTGTTACCCGAACGCATACCTGAGAGTCACGTTTAGTTAATGAAATGCACTCCTGAAGGCTGCATTTTGATTGTACAATGCACCACTGAGGGCTGTATTCAATCTTATTCACACAGAGCCTATGTTTGGGCTCATAGACACGAGGCTTACGTTATGAAGCAGAAACACAGAGCACAGGGTTGTGTTTAGGCTCACAAACATAAAGCTCGTGTTGACTTGAAGATCGGCATTCACGGAGATGTGCTCGTCGTAGGGATCTCCTTCTTCGTCGAGCGGTGTTCTTCTTAACCTGCTTTAAGGCCTTTGTAGTGACGTCACCATCTATGTTGATCAAGTTTGTCGCCTCAATATACCTCTTGCGACCTGATACCCGTCGTCTTGGCACGGGTTTGGCTAAAGCGGAGCCCACTCCATCGGAGGAGGGGCTCTCCGAATAATCTAACCCAAAGGAGAGATCTTCCTTGGGTGATTCGGCTGCAATTGAAGCAGTTGGAGCTTTTGTCTCTTTGGAGACTTTATGGATCTTGTGTATAGCCTTAGGGCTAAGGGATCTAAAGGAAAGAACTTCCTCATACTTGGCTTGATCAAACTCAACAATAAGAGTTTTGACGGTTGTTCCAATAATATGAATATCGGATTGCACCACCAATCTTCGTCAGAGAAGCTCGTCCCTAGCAGAGTCGTTATCTTTTGTTTGGTAGAAAATTTGTAGTAAATAAAATGAAAGAAATTTGATTTGTATTCTCTCAATCTTAATTATAATTTGAATTCTGATTACAAAAGAGAGGAGAATTGATATGAATTCTCTCATTTGTTTAATTCTGGGTTCTTCACGGTGATGATGGAGTACCTCCCTTGAATGCTCGCGTCGAGTTTGCTCTCCGTTAACGATCCGAACGTCTTGTGTTACTAGAACATGGTCTTCTCCTCATGATTTGACGTTGTGGAGGACTTGCATGGCAAGTTTAAAACTCTGAACGAGTTGATAACTTAGAGCGAGTTTAAACTCTTGTAAAAGAGTTGATTGATCTTAATCATATTGGTTAAACAAGCTAAGTACGAAGATAGTCCCAAGAATCTGTTGCCGAGAAGATGATCCGAAGAAGTCGATCTCTAGATCTCCAAAATTCTCAAAGATCCAAAGATACCCCCCCTCCTCCAAAACTCCAGCCTCAGGATCTCTTCTTTACTGCCGAGGAGAAGGATCCGAACTAAGCTGATTTCTTAGTTATTTATAGGGGATTAATGGGTGTAACTGCCTCCTTAATTCGCTCCTAAGTGAAGCTTATGGGATATAACCACCCCTTAAATCACTCCTGAGTGGAGTTGTGATCCCCTCAGATCGTGAAAAACGGTTTTGAAACCGTTTAGCTCGTGTTTAAATGAGTCAAATGCAAAATCCATGTTCTGGGGTGAATTCTGCGTTCAAACGCAGTGTCTGAAAGCTTGAACGCAGCGTCTGGAAGCTCAAACGCAGCGTCTAGAAGCTCATTTACAGTAATTGGAAGCTACGTTTGTAGCGATTTGAAAGCCGCGTTGGCAGCTTTCGGAGGGTGCATTTGCGGTCGAACATGAGCTGCGTTGGTAGCTGGATCCGAGCTGTGTTTGGAGCTGAATGTGAGTTGCGTTTGCACTGCGTCAGTGTTTGTGAACGCGGTGCGTCTTGATGTTGGTACGCGGGGAGGACTTCAGCGTCTTGATTTGAAGAGACCGTTAATTTATAGTCTCTTTCTGTCAAAGCGTTACAAAGATCGTCATTTTGTAATCTTTGCTTTAGCTCTTTGATATGTGAGAGTCGTCAGATTGTAACTCCCGATGTTGATTGTGAAGGCTGTTGATTGGAGTTTTCATCAGTTATTGTGAAGATCGTCAGATTGTAACTTTTATCGATCTACATAAAAATCTTTAAATTATAGCCTTCTAGAAGCCGTCAAATTGTAACTTCCATCATTGGTGTTTGATGGGGATCAGCTATCTGTAGTGATTTTTAGACAGCCTACATATATCAACATAAAACGAAATAGGTCAGAAAACATAACCCAGACTCAGACCCGACTAGCGGTCGACCGTCAAATTCATCGTGATCAACCACCGAGGAATTGATAGAAACATAAATCGACTATAGGGTTTGGCGGTCGACCGTGACGGTCGATTGTCACTAATTCCAGAGACCCAGAATCCTACAGGGTCTCTGGCGGTCAACCGTGACGATCAACCGTCTCCAACTCCAGAATTTGTCTTCGACCTGTACACATTTTTGATCGACCGTAGCTGTCTTGCGATCGACTAGCAGGCTTCCAAACAGTTTCATGTACCTATTTTCCTGAATTTTTCAACTGTGTTGTTAATTCTACAAATCTCTACCTCGGTAAAGTTTCTCCCAAAACTGAACCAACACCAAAAACATCCAAATATCTCACTTGTTACATCCAGTACAAAGTGGAGTAAATCCACGACAACTGACTCAATCCACAACAAGTCGAGAATCCAAACAAGAGCTCAAACAATCTACCCCCAATCAATATCAACTAATCCAATCGGCTGCATCAAAAAGACTGCCTACGTATGCTTTTACCCAAGGAATCAAGCCTCACGTAGTTTACCCAAATGGCCTCCAAAGGCCCTCAACAACGAAGAATGTTCCATAACTCCAAACAATGACCAAACTTAACATCCGAGACAACTTTGATCAACATATCCCCACAGGGTTGTCCTTTGTGTGGATCTTCTCTAATATGACATCTCCATCATCTAAGACATCTCGAACAAAGTAGAATCTTACATCAACGTGCTCCGTGCATGCATGATAAATCTAGTTATTTGCTAAATAGATAGCTAACATGCTATCATAATACACCCGAATGGTCTCATGTACAATCCCCAAGTCATCCAACAATCCGTGCAAACAAAGCCTCCTTGACAACTTTAGTCACCGCCATATACGTCGCCTCCATGGTAGAGAGAGCTACCATAGACTGAAGTGTATATTTCCAACACACCGGTACTCCTGCTAATGTAAATACATATGCTGAAGTAGACTGGCGCTTGTCAAAATCCCCCGCATAATCAGAATCCACATAGCCAATACAATCATGCCCAATCTTCTCATTCTTCTGAAATATCAAACTAACATCCACGGTACCTTTGATATATCATAGAATTCACTTCACGACCTCCCAATGACCCTTCCTAGGGTCGTGCATATACCTGGACAACATGCTCATGGCCTGTGACAAATTTAATCTCGTACACATCATCGCATACATCAAGCTACCCAGTGCACTGGCATATGGAATCTTTGACATGTACTCTCTGTCCTCAACTAAAATAGGTAACATCTTAGCTGAAAGCTTGAAGTGGGGAGCTAATGGAGTACTCACTACCTTAACATTACCATCAAAGCTGAATTTCTTCAACATCTTATGTAAATAGCTCCTCTGTGTAAGCTTTAATCTCCCCTTCACCCTGTCTCTTTCGATCTCCATACCCAATATCTTCTTAGTTTCTCTAAGATTCTTTATCTCAAACTCGGATGATAGCTCATTTTCAACTTTCGAATAGTCAAAGAATTTATGAAAACAATAAGTATATCCTTAACATATAACAACAAATAGATATACTCACTATCATATAGTTTGTGCATATAAACACATTCGTCATGGGCTCCTCGTGTATCCTTGGCCAATCATAAAGCACTTTAATCCGTAAAGAGACTTCTTAAGCTTGCACACTAAATCCTTCTTTCCTACATCTTTAAACCCCATAGGTTGTATCATGTAGATATCCTCATCTAAGTCTCTATGTAGAAAGGCTGTTTTAATATCCATCTGAACTAAATCCAAATCCAGTTGTGCCACCAATGTCATAAGAATCCTAATCGACGAATGCTTCACAACGGGTGAGAATACCTTGTTGTAATCAATGCCCTCAAGCTGGGCATACCCCTTGGCAACTAATCTGGCTTTGTACCGAATGTCCTCAATAGAATATCCCTCTTTCTTTGCATATACCAACTTGCATCCAATAGCTTTCTTTTCATTTGGTAGCTTTGCAAGTTCCCAAGTATCGTTCTTCTGAAGAGAGTGCATCTCCTCCTCCATAGCTTCCCTCCACCTGATCGAATCCGAACTAGACTTTTCCTCCCTATATGTAGAAGGAACCAAATCATCAACGAACTCTACTGATAACGCATATGCAACCAACACATCATTGTATCTAGCTGGCCGACGAATTTTCCTTCTAGGTCTATTTGCTACAATCAACTCCTGAACATGACCCTGCTCCTGAGTCTCATCATCCTCCACCTACTGTGATATCCTACTAGTCTGGTCTTCCTCCACCTGCTGAGGGACTTGAGGCTTTATCATGTACGTCTCATCAAACGTGATATCTCTACTAATGACTATCTTCTTGTCATGTGAATCTCATAATTTGAAGCTTTTAACTCCTTCTCTAAAGCCCACAAAGAATACTTTCTTCACCTCAGATTTAATTTTTCATCATTGACATGATAATAAGCTAGACACCCGAATATCTAAAGTAACTCATAGTCACTAGCTACTGAACCAGACCATAGCTCCATAGGAGTCTTCCCCTGTATCGTAGTGCACGATAACCTATTCACGAGATGGCTCGCATAAACCAACACCTCAGCCCAAAAGGATCTCGACAATCCACTATGTGACATCATGCATCGCACCTTCTCCAGTAAGGAACAGCTAAATCTCTCAGCCATCCCGTTTTGTTGTGGTGTCTCTCGAACTATGAAGTGTCACCTAATGTCATGATCTTGGCATAATTGTAGAAATGGATCACTCTTATACTCTCCATCATTATATAAACGAAGTATCTTCACCTTTCTACCTGTCTACAGCTCCACTTTCTTCTTCCACTCCACAAAAATATCCAAGACTTCATGTTTATGCTTCATGTGTATACCCAATTTTTTCTGAAATAGTCATCAACGAAAGTGACACAATAGCTAGCCCTACCAAGTGATGTGTTCTTGGAAGAGCCCCAAATATCTGTGTGAATATAATCTAATATACCTTGGGTGTTGTGAATTACGTTGCCAAACTTTATTTTAGCCTTCTTCCTAAGGACACAATGCTCACACAGCTTCATCTTGTAGGCCTTTGCACCTTTTAATAGCCGCTGTTTTGCCAATGTCTGTAGGGACTTATCACCAGTGTGTCCCAATTTCATGTGCCATAAACTGATAGTATCCTCCTCAGTAGTGATCGAAGCTGCCAGATCCCTTGTAACTAACTTGCCCTTCAAGTAGTATAAATTATTTTCCCTGACACCTCGTATCACCACCATAGACCCTTTTGTCACCTTCAAAGTGGCATTCTCTAAGATCACACGATAGCATGCTGCCTCCAAAGTCCCAAGAGAAATAATGTTCTTCGACAACTGCGGAACGAACCTCACTTCCTTCATCTCCGTGGTCACCCTGTCACACATCCTGATATGGACTATACCAATACCACTAATAGAGCATACGTGATCATTACCCATAAACATGACATCCCCTCTTTCCAACTCCTCAAAGATGAAGAACCAATCCCTCCTAAGACGAATGTGATATGTAGCTCCCGAATCCAACATCCACTCCATAGAATCGGCATAACAAACTGATGGTAGTACAGAGCAAGAGTACCCCCAAAGAATCCGAATCTGAATTGTCGCCAACAGTCTTGGCAACATTCACCTCTGGAGCTTGTACAGCTTTCTCCTTGTTCTTCCTGACTTTATCCTTCAACTTTGGACATTCATTCTTTTAATGTCCCTCTTTATTATAAAAGACACATTGATTTCTACCAACACTCTCATGGCCACCTCTATTCTTTGACTTTGAGTGGTTGAACTGGCGGCAAGTTGGACTACAGCCTCGAACTGCTAATACATCTCCTGATGCATTCTTGGAGGGTTCACTATCACTCTTCCTCAACTCAAAGTTCACTAATACTGAGGTCACGTCCTTATAGCTAATAGTAGTTCTTCGACTGATTATAGTGAGAACAAAGGTACCATAATCATTCTCTAGCAACAAACACAATAGTAATATTGTCTTATCTTCATCCTCAACCATGATGTCCACATTGGCCATATCCGAAAGCATCTTCGTATAGTTATTGACATGCTCTCTAATAGAAACTCCCCTCTTCATCTTGAATTAGTAAAACTTCTTCTTCAAGTGAAGCTGATTCTCAATGCTTTTAGTAAGACACTTCTCATTGAGTGTTTCCCACAATCTCTTCGTCATCGTCTTGTTCATCACATCATAAATCAAATCCAACATCAAACATGATCGGATAACCCCACATGCTCTAATGTTCAACTTCTTCCAAATCTTGACGTCCATGTCTTCAGGTTTTTCTTGTAATTCAAGAGTCTCCTTAAAATTCTGTGCATCCAACGTATCTATCACCTGACACCTCCACAAACTAAAATTAATCTTGTCATCAAACTTCGGAACATTAATCTTAGTGTTATTGAAGCTCAGACTTTGTATCGCCTTCGTAAGAGACAATCCCGATGTGCTTGCTTCACCTATATTAACGATCTAACTCTTCAATTAAGAATCCTTTAGAGAATCCTCCAAACAAGCCCCAAGCTAAACCCGAAGCTCTGATACCACTTGTTGTGTGCAGCGGAACTCAAAAACACACACGAAAGAGCATGAGCAAGAATAAGATAGATCACAACCAAATGAACAAATACAAACCACAGCAAGAAAAATGAATTTAACGTGGTTTGACAAGTTGTCTACGTCCACGGGGTAAGGAGGATGGATTTTTTACTATTAGAGATAAAGAGAATACAAATAAGGTTTACAATCTCACCAAAAACCCTAAAATAAAGCTCTCAAAATCTCTCACAAATTCTCCCTCAAAGGATGCATAATTTTCTCTCAAACACTGCCCAAAGTTGTCCTTAATTAACCCTAATAATCGTGATTAAGGTTATATATCAACACAAAATAAAACGGGTCAGAAAATATAACCTAGACTCAGACCCGACTGGCGGTCGACCACCGAATTCGTCACGGTCGACCGCCTAGGAATCGACAGAAACATAAATTGACTACAAGGTTTAGCGGTCAACCGCGACGGCAACCGTGGCGGTCGACCGTCACTAATTCCAAAGACCCAGAATCGTACAGGGTTTCTGGCGGTCGACCGGGACGGTCGACCGTCTTCAACTCCAGAATCTGTCTTCGACCTGTGCACATTTCCGATCGACCACAGCTGTCTCGTGGTCGACCAACAGGCTTCCAAATAGTTTCATGCACCTGTTTTCCTAAACTTTTCAACTGTGTTGCCAATTCTACATAACACACATGCATCCATGCATAAATCATACCTTATACATGCATAACCCTCAATTAAATGCATTGGTATTCATTATAACCCCAATAATTTCTCCATGACTAAGTTGTTTATATTTTTATAATCTCCCTTTAACATATTAGTCTCTTATAATTCTCACTAATTATCACTATGATAATTTTAAAAACGTTATAACCATTCATCTTCTTACTAAACCACTATAAATCTAATCTAATCATGTTATGGTAGAAAAATTACAGTATCAACTATGGTGACATGAAAAATTATTATCGCCATTTTACTATAATATTAGTAATTGTGTGATATTGTACTCTTAATTTTTTTATAATATTTCATAGTAGAAAAATATAATTTCAAAATTTAGAATATCATAATATATTAATTATAGTATTAATAACATAACATTTTAATATAATATTAAGAAAAGAAAAGGATGTTAATGGGCATGTAAGCTTGGCTAGCCTGTTAAATTAACAGAAACGAAGAAGAGAAAGAATGTTATAGCTCTGTATTTATAACCTCTCAATTAAATGCTTATGAATTTCCAATTCAGTCCAATCCATTAGTCCTATTATTACTCACTAATTAATCAATGCACATTAGCTCTTCACTATGTATTCTGAAATTTCCATACAATTTCCATCATCCCACTAACTCCTTGCTCGTAACTGGATATTAATTACCCTTTGATCCAAACCATGAATTGGCTCTTAATTCATAAATTTTCAGTTACAGTGTTGGTTGGGAACAATAATCACATAATTAACATGATCGAGTCGTTTACAAAACACATGGAAATAAGAGGGTCTCGATCTTTATTTATATCCAATCTCACTATTTGTTAAAATCCTATTCACCACCTAACTAATCCCTATTTATTGTTCTTTGTTCCTTACAGCAATGTTGAGCAGATGAACTCAAGTCATCAAGAGAGAAGGGTTAGTTTTGTATATATGTTCTAAGATGTTGATGAATAATTGATTAAGTTTCAAATTTTTTAATTAGGGGGGTCAATTTTAGTTCTTGTGATTAAAAAAAGTTTAGTCTTTTAAAAAAAAATTCTTTTCATCTCATTTTAGCATTTTAAGATATCTCAAAAGTCGAAGATCATGGATTCGAGCCCTTCAACTTCTCGAAGGAATCTCGGTCCATTTCATTAGGTTTTTTCTTTTACCTTAATTTTACCTACTTTGTTCACATCCTTCAATCTCCTTTTAAATTTCAATTTTTTTTCTTCAATCACTCTAGAAAATTTTCACAAGTATAGCATGCTTAAATTTTTAATGTACTCTACTAGGTATTTTACCAAATATGTAGCATGTGTATTCTTACTAATCGTATTGCATGCTTATTTCTTACTGCATGGTGAACAAGTTGTTCATGTTGTGGAGTAACCAAAATAAGTAGAGCCGCATAGGAGATCAATAAGGGTGTTTGTCCAAAATATGCTTAAAGCAGTGACTCAGGTTGGCGTGATTATTAATATCTTTGTTGATATTATTTCGTAAATAACTTTTTTCCCCCATGAAAACAGGGCTTAGACAACAATGATGTAAATGTCCTGTCTTTTAGGTTCTATAATTTACTACTAATGCAACTATATGCACTAGAAAACATATAACCCTTGATACTGGTAATTGGTAGTACTTTGTAGTATGGAGACTAATATTAATAGCTAATTTAATTATCATTCTAAATGGCCACATTCGTTATTTTTCAAATATAAATTTGTAAAAATATTTGTACCTAAACTACAATTCGTAGACATAGAACATTTAAATACCAAACTTTATGCAGTCTGATCTTATAACAAATACTCTAGATATGTTAGGTCAGTTAAACATGAAATTAATACACGTGCAACGCACGTGCTTCATACTAGTATATTAAAAGGAATGAAACCCGGAGGGTTTGGCTCAGCGGTGTAAGGCTCTGTCGAGTTTTTATTAGGGGACGATCCACAACGAGAAGTCATATTCTCGCTAGTGCTAGTTGTGAATTGCAAGCAAGAGCTAATCCCTTCCGAAAGGTGTGGGAATAACTAGTAGGAAAACCAAAAAAATATATATTGAAGGGTGTGTCACTTGTCTCATAGTTCCCTTGTGATTAGGACTAAAATTAATTTCTCAAATGATATTTCACTTTAGCATTTTCAGTAGTTATTTACTTCGGCTATCAATACTACTTTTTTTATCTTTTTATCTTTTTTTAAAATTTATTTAAAGACTACCAATGGTACTTCTTAATTAAATGTATCTATTGCGATTGAGTACAAATCAGTACAAGTGCTATATAAACAGTGATTCAAGACGTGAGAAGTTTATATATATATGATATATGATGGGATACCGCATGAATAGTGAAAATTGATATACGGCAAGCTATGAAAGCGGATACATACATTTATGTAGAATATCTATATTCGTATTCGAATATATGTATTGATTAATTAGTTGAAACCATTTTGACTTCTAGATTTTATTAGTTCAAGGTCAATGTTGATGATTAAGAGTCTAATCTTAGCTTGTTAGGTATATCAAACATGTTGACAGACTCATTTAAGAACTTTATTATGTTTAACTATATTTTTATCGTATTACTTGTATATGTTTCAACCTTGAAGTTTTCATCCTAATAAATTTTTGCTTCTTAGCCGTATCCGTATTCAATTTTGGTAGGTATTGTTGGATTTTTTTGGTCAAAACGACTTTCTAAAATTGAGTTTTTAAACTACGTATTTATTAATTACTGGTATTTTTCAGAAATCCGTAGTAGCGTAGTGGAAAGTTAAAGTTTTGGTGTTTCAAAATATCATGTGTTCGAGGCTTGCCAATAGCAAGTTGAAATTTTTTTTTTATTCAATTAATCTCTCATAAGTTGTCGTGGGCCATGGGCCAATGGGTCGGGGATCGAAGCTGAGGCGCTTTGTAAAGCGCACTTCGCACGGAGGCATCAGGGCTAGGTGGCACCACGTTGGCTGCCTCGCAGCATGTGGAGAGCCTCACGTTCGCAACTAGGGTGAGCCCCGCGTTCGCGAGAGGGAACACGACCCTCGCGTTCGCACGAGGCTGGTAATGACCCTTGCGTTCAGATGTTTCTACATGAAGCAGTTACGACAATTAAGTCATTTGTTATTACAATCATAATTATCATTATGATTTGTAACAGTCAAATGACCCTTGAGTTGGCCTTAGAGGCCTATAAATAGTGCCCATTGGGGTAGCTCTTAATATATACGAAAAACACATTGTAGTGTTTAAGCTGTTCTGTTGTTGCTGCAGAGTTTGAAAGCGTGCAAGCTTTAGTCTGTGCCCGAAGGAACACAGCCCTGAACCAAAAGTTTTACAGATCGAAAAATCTTTATCTTAACCGAAAGGTTTTTGAACCGAAAAGTTTTAACAGATCAATGAGATCTTTGCCTGAATTGAAAGGTTTTAATCGAATGCTTTTGAACCGAAAGGTTTAACATATCGAGGAGATCTTTGCCTTGACTAAAAGGTCTTATAGATCAAGGAGATCTTGATAGTACTTGGTCGGTGCACACCAGTGTACTGTACTGCTGCTCCTAGAAGCAGTTTGGCCTTGGGATCCTTGCACCAGAGTAGGCCAAATATTACTTTAAGCATAGTGTTTCATAAACGCACAACAGCTAAACTTAAATTTTTTTTTAAAATAGCACTTCGGCTCTCTAACAGATTTATCTGTTTTATTCTAGATTTAGTCACAGGCGTCAACAATCTTAAAGCAATACTTCTGATCTACAATGGATCCTGCGAGGACACTTGGAGTGGATTGTCTTAAGTTAAAAACTTTGACGGATCCAACTTTAACGCATGTCGTCGAAAAGTAATTTTCGGGATGCAACTCCTAAAATTGTATTATGTGGTCTCAGAGGAGAAACCCGACTCTGAAGAAGATTTTGAGTCTAAAACCTCTTGGACTAGAGATGATCACTTCTGCAGGAGTTATCTCCTTAACCGTCTAGTCGATCATTTAGCAGATGTTTACACCAATAAGCCATCTGCAAAGAAAATCTAGAATACTTTGGAGGACCAGTACAAGGATGAGGAGAAGCTATCCAAGTCTCACCTTATTGAAAAGTTTTTGGACTTCAAATTCGAAGATGACACTTAGGTTTTGCCTCAAGCCAAAGAGCTTGAAAAGATTGTTATGAAGCTGAATGATGAAAAGATCAATCTTTGTTAAACATTCATATTTGGTGCAATTGTAAACAAGCTTCCTCCATCTTAGACGTCATTATTCACTAACATTCGGAGAAGGAAAAGATAGGTTACTATGTCTAATTTGAAGAGGTTCATTCAGATCGAGGACGAGATTCGGACTCTATGAAGAATGAGCTCCTTGCTAAGCAGAAGGCATATGCTAACATGATGACTGATAACTGTGAGAAGGGTACTAGTTCTTCTTTTGAGAAGAATAATAAGTCATTTAACAAAAAGAAAAACCAAAATCCGAAGAATCTAAATGTTCAGAAGAAATAGTTCAAGAAGAGCGGCAAATGCTTCAACTGTAAGAAGCAATGATATTTTGCTAAGGACTACAAAGCACCAAAGAAGGGAACAACACACAATGTTAATCAAGTTGATAATTGTGTGGCTATACTCTTTCAGGTGATAACTCCTAATAACATCTCTGGTTGGTGGTTAGACACGGGTATCACTTGTCATGTCTGCTCCAACAGAGATTTGTTCTCTTCTTATGTTACTGTCCAAGAGAACGTATTAATGGCTAATCGTTCTGTAGCACATATTTTTGGAACAAGGGTTGTGATCCTGACTCTCTCTTCAGGGAAGACTCTTACATTGAAAGATTTAAAAATGTTCCCTTAATTTTCAAACTCATAGTCTCTGAAAGCATGCTATGTGACGTAGGTATGAGGCTGGATTTTCAAGGAAGAAAGATTATGCTATCTTTTAAGAAATTATATTTTGAAAATGCATATCATATCAATGGCATGTATAAGATCAGTACTATTGTACCCAACTCAGTTATAAATGAAATATCATCTTCTGCTTACTCCTCTGTGTTATGGCATAATAGACTGGGACATGTAAATTATAGAAAACTGTCTAGCATGGAGAATATAGGATTACTTTCAAAATGTAGGGGTAACAAACCTAAGAAGTGTAAAGTCTGTACGCAAGCGAAGCTGACAATGAAGCAATTTCCAAGTGTAACAAGGAGTATCAACCTGATGGATCTTATTCATTCAGATACTTGTGACTTCAAGAACTTTATCACTCGAGGCGGCATGAAGTACTTCATCACCTTCATTGATGACCATTTTCACTTCTGCCACGTCAACCTGCTGAAATCTAAAGATGAAGCATTCAGCAAGTTTGTCGAGTTTCGGAATCGTGTGCAGAAGCAGCTTGGACTTCAGGTGAAAAGACTTAAGAATGACAGAGGAGGAGAGTACCGAGTCGGAAGCATACATCAAGGAGCATTGAATCATTGCTAAAATCACTGCTCTGTATTCTCCACAATCTAATAGGATTGCAAAAAAGGAAGAATCGTACATTGGCCGAGATGGTGAATTCACTGCTAATCATATCTAGTCTATCTACCTGCTATTAATGAGAGACTTTGCTGATGGCAAACTGGATTCTGAACAGAGTATCATATTCCAAAACTAATAGTACTCCTCATCAGTTATGGTTGGGATAACCAGATCCTTTGGATAGTCTCAAAATGTGGGGGTGTCTCACATATGTTCGAGTTCCAGATATCAGAAGGTCTAAGCTCAGACCAAAGTCAAACAGGTGTGTGTTTCTTAGATTTGCTGAAGATAGCGATGCTTACAGATTCCTAAACCTTAGAACCAACTCCGTCATTAAAGCTCGGGATACAAAATTCTTTGAGGATAAGTTTATCAAAGATAAATATTTATTGCTCAAAGATATATCAGAGAATGTTGGTACGTCAGATGCACCAGATCATTAAAACTCGGGATGCAGAATACTTACTCAAAGATATACCAGAGAATGCTGGTATGTCAGAAGCACCAGAGGAGCCAATTTCGTGAGAAACTAAAAGTGTCAATGATGGAGTTATCGAACCACCTTCCAAGCGTGTTAGGAGACAGAAAAATTTTAGAGATGACTTCATCACCTATAATGTGGAAGGAGATCTATAAACTTTTTAAGAAGCAATACAGTCAATAGATGTTCTTTTGTGGAAAGAAGCTATAGATGATGAGATGGATTCATTAATCCAAAATCACACTTAGGAGCTAGTGGATGTACCTGAAGATACAAGGCCTATCAGTTGCAAGTGGATCTTCAAGAAGAAGCTTTTTCCTGATGGTATTATTGAGAAGTACAAAGCAAAACTAGTGGCAAAATGATTCTCTCAGAGAGAAGGAAAAGATTTATTTGATATCTATGCACTAGTTTGTTGGATTACTACCATCAAAGTGGTTATCATATGAGCGACGATAAAAGGGTTTGTCATACATCAAATAGATGTGAAGACTGTCTTTCTCAATAAAGATCTCACAGAAGAGATCTACATAAAAAAACCACAAAAGGACTTGATGCTCTAGCTAATAAAGTTTTAAAACTTGTTAAG
>BQKN01037760.1:0-15201 GCA_022839385.1 Asparagus kiusianus
AGTTTCTTGCTCTCTTTAGTCTTTGTGTTTGATACATATTAATACATGACTTTTCTAGGGTTTTCTAACCAGATTGTATTGAGAAAGGAGATTAGAGAGATTGTTCTTTTGATCTAGAGAGATTGTGAGAGAATGATTTGTAATCTAATTAATTCTCATAATCTAGAGAAGGTATTTTCCTTCGACCAACTCAATTCTTATGTGTTTTCTTTTGTCTTCTTCACAACCCACTCTTGACAATTTCGCGATCAAGAGTGCTCGTCCGAGGACTCGTATCAGGTTGGTATCAGAGCGATTAGATCCTATGAAAGGGGGGTTCTGTGTATGGTCCTTACTCGATTGCAATCCAAGAAGCTAGGCGAGATCCTTATTTATTTGAAAGGAGTTCAAAGATTAAGGAAGAAGAAGATGACTGAAGGAGATAGTTCAGCAAGACTGGATGCATTGGAGAAACAGATAGAGGCAATGGATTCGACTCTCACACAGCTCGTCAATCTTTTCCAAGGAAAGGACAAAAAGGAGGAATCTTCTTCAAAAGGCAAGAAGAGACTTGTAGAGTCCGATGGGGTAGGCGAGGAATCTGATTCTGAATAGGAGGTCGAAATTATCAAGACTATTGCACATCAAGGGGGTAAAGGTTCTTACCAGAATTTGAAAATAGACTTCAAGGTGGAGATTCCTGTGTATGATGGGAGTGTCAATGTCGAGAGGCTCGATGATTGGATCGAACGGATGGAGACATATTTTACCCTCTACGGATATTCATCCAAGGAGAAACTCGTGTTCGCGACTTTGAAGGTTTCGGGGTATGCATTAACATGGTAGAAATCCTATTGCAAGCAGGAAAAGAAGGTGGTGTCGTGGAACAAATTCAAGGAACTACTAAGGAAGCATTTCTACCTGGTGGGATTCCTTGAGGAGCTTTGGTATAAGCGGTATGGATTACGCCAAAGGTTCAACCAGACCGTTCAAGAGTATACGACAGAATTCTAGTAGCAGGCGATGATCCTCAACGTTGTGGCAGAGGAATATTCCATTTTTATAAAGTATATGACGGGTCTGAATGAATATATCTGAAAGGAGATGAAGTTGTTCACAGTCGAGTCCATTGTAGAAGCAAGTGTGAAGGCTATTGCCATTATGGGTAGGTAAAAGAAGGGCAACAAGACGAAGAGGACTCCAAACAAATGGGAGGCAAATCTAGTGGCTCTCAACCAAAGAAAGAGAAGAAGAAGGGTAATTCAGGGAAGGCAGGATTGACATGCAATTACTACAAACAGACAGGACGTGTAGCTGATCATTGCTGGGAGAAGTATCATCATCTAAAATTGAAGATATACGTGATAGCACAAGGTCCGAAGAAAGTTCTCGGGATGACAGAACCCAATAGCAGTCTCAACCTTATGGCAGGGAAGCAGGTCACGACCGAGAATGAAGACCCGAGGGGGCAACTCTTTGTTTTGAAGTTGCAGGTCAAGACCAGCTTGGTTGATGCCATAGTTGATCCAGGAAGCCAGAAGAATTTGATATCTAAAGCCTTAGTTTAGAAGCTGGGATTGAAGATAGTCAAACATCTGAAACCCTATCCTTTAGGGTGGATTCAGAAGGAGGCGGGATTGAGTGTGGTCAACCAGTGTACTTTCAGATTTACACTCCATGAGTCGTATATTGACAAGGTCACATACGACGTCGTTCCGTTAGATGTTTACCAAGTGATACTGGGCAATCCTTATTTATGGGATAGGTATGTAGTCTACGATAGGCAGGCCTAGAAGTATACATTCACCAAGGATGGTGAGCAATTCATATTTTATTCGACATCTCTTCCACAGAAGACGAGTTTGGTGACGGTGACTCAGGCAAAGAGGCTAGTGAATGCGAGCAAAAAGTTTGTATTGTTATTTATTAGGTCTTATGAGGAGCAGCTGGGTATGGTGTGCTTGACTACCTTGAGTAAGCTTTAGGAGGGAGATCTTGATAGGTTGAAGACCAAGTATGCAGACTTGTTTTCGGAGATCACGGGACTACTACAACGACGGAGTGTGGAGCATGAGATTATGTTGAGCGACGAGAGTTCCTTGTCGAATATAAGTCTATACCGCACATCTATAGAGGATCCTGAGGAGATCAAGAGGCAAGTTCAGGGGCTTTTTGAGACAGGAGTGTTTGGTGGAAAATTTGTAATAAGAAAATTAAAGAAATAAATTTGATTTATTCCTTCTAACTACTTAAAAAAAGAATGTTTATAACTCTCTCAAAGTAATCTCTCTTTAATAAGCTTAGAAAAAGAAATTACAAATATTCTCAATCGGGATCCCGATTTACAAAAGAGAAGAAGATCGATGGAGATCCTCCCCTTTCTTTAAGATTGGATTCTTCACGGTGGCGAAGGAATACTTCCCTCGAATGCTCGCGTCGAGTTTGCTCTCCGTTGACGATCCGAACACCTCATGTCGTTGAAACATAGTTGATTCCTCTCGATTTGACGTAGAGGAGAACTTGTGTGGCAAGTTTGAAATTAAGTCTTAAATAGATTAGGAACTCAGAAGGAGTTTAAACTCTTGTAAAAGAGTCGATTGATCTTAACCGCAATTGGTTAGACAAGCCAAGGACGAAGAAAGCTCCAAGAATCTACTGTCAAGAAGATGATCCGAAGGAGCCGATCTCTAGATCTCCCAAAATACTCAAAGATCCAAAAAATCCCCCCCTTGGAAGTTCTGAAAGATGATCTTTAGATCACCCCTCCCCCCTAAAAGAGCCCTAAACTCAGCTGAGCTTTTCGCCATTTATAGGGGATTTTAGGGGTGTAACCACTCCTAAAATCTCTCCTTAATAGGGTGTAACCGACCCTATTTCATGAAAAATGGTTTTAAAACCGTTCAAGGGTTTAAAGGGTGTAACCTTCCTCCTAAAATCTCTCTATAATGGGGTGTAACTGACCCTATTAAGTGAAGATACGATATTAAAACCGTTCAGGTTCTGTTTGAACTAGTAAAATGTAGAAAATGGCGTTCTGGGCCCGAATATTGCGTTCTGGGACTAAAACGCAGAGTTGGAACCTACGTTGGTGACTGAGAACACATAGGCCGCACTGTGTTTTAAATTTGGGCATGAACGCAGAGTTTGCAAGCTACGTTAGCGGTTGAGTTTGTACTGCTGTGTCCGCGTCTATGGGCTTGAGCAGCGTCTGCGGCTGAATTTGAACTGTGTCCGCGTTGAGCTGGATCTGCTTCCACGTTTGCATTTGCTCTGCATCCATGTTTGAACTGCATCAGTAGTTATGAATGCTGCGTTTATGCTACGTTTTTAGCTGATACGCGGGAAGGACCTCCGCGTCTTGGTTTGGGGAGACCATCAATTTATAGTCTCTTTTAAGTGTTTGCAAAGATCGTCATCTTGTAATCTTCGTCTGGGCTCCTTGCAAATATGAGAATCATCAGATTTATCTTCAGATGCTGATTGTGAAGGTTGTTAAACTAAAACTTTCATCGGTTATTATGAAGATCGTCAGATTATAACCTTCATCGATCTACGTGAAAATCTTCAAATTATAGCCTTCTGGAAGTCGTCAGATTGTAACTTCCATCATTGATGTTTGATGGGGATAAGCTATCTGTAGTAATTTTTAGACAGTCTACAATGAGTGATTGTGCCGAGTTGTTCACCTTGTCGGTCACCAATATTGTTGGTGCCCAAAAAGGATGGAGGTTGGCATATGTGCGTAGATTACCGGGTGCTCAACAAGATAATCATCAAGAATCGCTACTCATTACCTAGGATTGATGATCTTATGGACCAATTGGAGGTTGCGAGGTTCTTCACAAAGTTAGATTTGAAGTCTGGTTACCATCAGGTGAGGATTTGGGAAGATGACACTTGGAAAACTGCATTCAAGACCAAGGAGGGGCTGTTCGAGTGGTTGGTGATGCCGTTTGGATTATGTAACGCTCTGGATACCTTTATGAGACTCATGAATGATTTGCTATGACCCTTTATAGAGGATTTTGTGATAGTTTACCTTGATGATATCTTAGTGTACAGCAGGACCTGGGAGGAGCATCTTGTTCATGTCGAGAAGGTGTTTGAAGTGCTGCAGAACGGACAGGTAAAGCTCAATGGGAAGAAGTGCAAATTTGGGAAGGACAAGTTAGTGTACCTTGGCTTCATCATGGGGAAGGGCCAGCGGAGGATAGATCCAAGTAAGGTGGTGGTGATCACAAAGTGGTCGACACCTAGGACAGTGATGGAGGTGAGAAGCTTCATAGGAGCTTACTAGTATTTGCACAAGTTCATTCGGCATTCTTCAACTTATACGGCACCTTTGCATGGCCTTATGAAGGCGAAAGTTCAGTTTGAGTGGGGGAGGACGCATGAGGAAGCTTTTCAGTTACTAAAGAGGAAGATCTCAGAGGCACCGGTGTTGGCATTATCGAATTTGTAGAGGACCTTCGAGGTAGAGACCGACACTTCTAGTTATGCTATGGGCTATGTTGATACAAGATGGGAAGCTGGTGGAGTGCTATTCAGAGATGTTCACGAGTGCTATTCAGAACTATCTCACCTACGACAAGGAGTTTTATGCACTTTATCAGGCAATCAAGCATTGACAGGTGTATTTGTTGGGAAAGGAGGTGGTTGTGCACTTAGACCACAAGCCATTAGAGTTTTTACATGCCCAAACAAAGCTGCAGCAGGCACGGCACATGAAGTGGATGTCCTATTTGATGGCGTTCAACATCATCATTAGGTATAAAAAGGGGGCGACGAACAAGTTAGACGATATGTTATCTTGTCCACCTGTGATGGCTCTCTTGGTGGCGACGCGCATTCAGCCCTTGGTTCCTTTGGAGTATGTACAAATGTACACATCTAGCAGAGACTTCAGTAGTGTGTTCGAGCAGGCGAAGGCTGGTCGATGAGGGGAGTATAAGATTGGTGAAGATGGTTTGTTATATCGAGGGACGTCGCTTTGCACTCCGAAGGATGGCGACGGATTACAGTGGATTCAAGAAGCACATACGTCACGTGTGCAAGGTCATTTTAGGATTCAGAAGACGCTACTTAATCTATGGCGCCATGTCTTTTGGCCAAAAATGTTGAAGGACGTCACTAAGTATGTTAGAGGGTGTAAGCTATGTTGCATATCAAAGCCTTCTAATAGGAAACGAGGATTGTATCTATCATTGTCGGTACCTTCGAGACCATGGGAGAGTATTTCTATGGATTTTTTAGGAGGATTGCTGACGACCAAGTACAGGCATAATTATTTGTTTGTTATGGTGGATCGGTTCAGCAAAATGGTGATTTTGATTCCTTGTAAGAAGACCGTGTGGGAGCGGGTGCAGTACGATTATTCTTTGAGCATGTGTGGAGGCACTTTGGGTTGTCGAATTCGATTATTTCGGATGGAGATAGCCGGTTTCTTAGGTACTTTTGAGATTCTTTGTGGAGCTTGATGGACACTAGATTGAAGAAGAGCACGGCCTTCCATCCACAAACCGACAGACAAACAGAGGTAGTTAATCGGACTATGATACACATGTTGAGGGGATATAATTCTAGGCATCCCATGACTTAGGATGAGAGCTTACCATATCTTCAGTTTACATTTAATCGGGCTATTCATGGGTCTTCGGGGAAGTCACCGTTTGAGACTTGTTATTGGTTTTTACCTCCGAGTCCGTTTGATCTCGTGTTTTCTAGTGAAGCTATGATTAACATATTTTATTATATTTTACACCCTCATTATCTAATTATTTCAAGAAATAAATCTGCTAATATTAGCATTTTAGCTTAGTTTGCACAAAAACATAAATAAATATTATTCAATGTAAAAACCCTCAAATTCTCTCTTCTTTATTTATTATTTTAGAATTTTCAAAGCCCATGAAGCCAAGAAGCCCAAGAAGAGAAGCCCAAGAAGAAAAGCCCACGAAGCAACGACCAAGAGAAAATCAAGCTAAATGCAATATAATTTTGAAAAGCCAGATCCACGCCAACTACATGCACAAACCACCTGAAGACTTACATCCGACAGTAACTTCATGGCCGTTTGAAACGTGGGGGATGGATGTCGTCGGACCGATATCTCCTCCATCAGCCAAAGGTCATCGCTTCATCCTTACATAACCGACTACTTCTCCAAGTAGGCCGAAGCCGTACCCTTAAAAGATGTTAAGACCAGTGATGTGATCAAGTTCACCAAATATCGCATCATCTACCAATACAGTGTCCCAAGGCGCATCATTCATGATAACGGATTACAATTCGTGAATTATGCCTTCACCCGGTTCTGTGACAAGTTCAGAATACAGAACGTGGCATCCACAGATTATAATCCGTCAGTAAGTGTATTAGTCGAGGCTTTCAACAAGATGATCATCAAAATCTTGACCAAGCGCAACTGGGATGAGAAGCTATGTGAAAGCATATGGGCATATCGGACCACGGTTCGTACACCAACCGACGCCACGCCTTACTTATTGGTATACAGTTACACCGACCGGTGCTACACCTTACTCATTGGTATACAGTTATGAAGCTGTGCTACCACTCAAAATTCAGATTCCGTCCCTACGCGTCGCACTTGCAACGGAGATGACGATTGAAGAAAGTTATCAACGATGTCTCACAGAGCTGGAGACGTTAGATGAAAAGCGGCTCGAAACTCAACAACGCATTGAGTTCTATCAAGACCTAATCTCTAAGGCTTTCAACAGGAAAGTCAAACACAGATCCTTCAAGGAGGGAGAGCTCGTCCTCGCAGTTCCGTGACCCATGATACTCAACTCCAAGAAGAAAGGCAAATTCCATCCCAAATGAGAAGGTCCATTTGTAATAGAAACAGTCTACTCAAGTGGAGCTTATCACCTCGTCAAACTGAATGACGAAAAAATTCTGATGCCTATCAATAGTAAATTCCTGAAGAAGTACAATCCTTAGTCTTCTTCCAACCTCTTCATATCCTCTAACATATATATGAGTATAAACTGTTTCCCCAACCTTTAACTAGTATATGAGGCTAAATTGTTCCCTACCTTTGATGGGAAGTTCCTGGAGAATACTCTTAAGGATAACCCAGCAACCTCCAACTGGTATACGAGGCTAAACTGTTCCCTACCTTTGACGAGAAGTTTCTGGAGAATACTCTTAAGGATAACCCGGCAACCTCCAACTATACGAGGCTAAACTGCTCCTTACCTTTAATGGAAAGTTCCTGGAGAATACTCTTAAGGATAACCCGGCAACCTCCAACTATACGAGGCTAAACTGCTCCTTACCTTTAATGGAAAGTTCCTGGAGAATACTCTTAAGGATAATCCGGTAACCTCCAACTCGTATACGAGGCTAAATTGTTACATACCTTTGATGTGAAGTTCCTGGAGAATACTCTTTAGGATAACCCGGCAACCTCTAATTGGTATACGAGACTAAACTGTTCCTTACCTTTGATAGGAAGTTCTTGTAGAATACTACACATGATATTCTTAAGGATAACCCAAAATAAATTGATTATTCTGGATGAAAACCAACCATCTGAGTAATCTACTCTTAATCATGATAAAAATGTTTAGGAACCTCCTATTGTGGTTGTTTGATCATGTCCAAAATGACTAAAATCCTCCTACTGGTGCACGAGACTAAAATTCTCCTTCTTTCCTCCCACTGGTGCACGAGGCTAAACTGCTCCTTACATCTCCCACTCGGTCAAACCTTCCTACAGTTAGGACCAAAGCCAAAATCCCCTCTCCATTCCTCCAAGAACGAGAGGTCCATTTTCAAGATAGACGACTAAAACTTTGAATAGTTAGGGTCATCCCAAATCTCCCACTTAGTCAAACTCCCTACAGTTTGGGCCAAAGCCAAAGTCCATCACCAATCCTCTCTAATAGGATGGCGGGTCCCCAAAACTATCAAGTTAACTATTACCCTTAATGGTCTCCTCTAAATTTTTCTCGGCGATCCTCTCCAATAGGATGATGGGACCACTCCCACTATCATGTTAACATCACACCTCTAACAAATCAGCCTACCAATCCTCTTCAATAGGATGGTAAGCCCACAAAGTTGCTCAAATTGCAACAAACTTTCACTGTCATGTTAACATCACACCTCTGACGAATCAGCCTACCAATCCTCTTCAATAGGATGGTAAGCCCACAGAGTTTCTCAAATCGCAACAAACTCTTACTGTCACATTAACAATCACCTCTAACAAAACCCCCTACTAATCCTCTCCAATAGGATGGTGGGTTCACAAAACTATCATATTAACGATCACCTCTGATAGCTGACTTCGTCATTCCCGCAAATGGTGTTGTCCAATCAATCGTCACACTCATACGTCCCTGAATGATCTGGTCCATTCTGAGCATTCTAATATCCTTAGAACAATTGATGGGTAGTAGCCTACCATGCGATGGCTTCTACAATAATCAACCGTCACACTCCTACGTCCCAGAATGATTTGATTCCTCCAACACTGTCATTCCCGCAAATGACGTTGTTCATCGATATCAGCCTACCAAGCAATGTGCCATATCAACCCCTATTCCGAACAGCAACCCGCCAACCGGCAAGTTTTTATCCGGATCCTATCTTGGTCGCACACGACGACCATCCATGTTGGACTAAGTTGTTATACTTAGCGACACAGCCCAACGGTTGTAATTAACCCAACCCGATGCCTCGAGCGACTAAGGGTAGGAAAGAAATTTTAGAATTAAGTATAAAAAACTTTCTGACAATTTATCGTACTGAGAGGAATAGTACGGCTAGTCCGATTTAAACGGTAATCGGTAAAGGAAAATCAAACACGTTGATAGCTGAGGGTTTACCAAAATCCTAAGTGTCTGTTAACAAGACAGAAAATGCACAAGTTATTCGAAACACAATAATCAGATGATGAAGGCATAATTTCATTCATAAACAATAGATTTTGAGACGACACCACAAAACAAAGTCATTACAATACAGAGAGAGGTCTCAAATCACATCCAACAGACTGAAGGAGGCAAGTTTAGACTTAACAAAGGCCAGCTCCTTTACCTGTTCTGCTCGGATCTTCTCCTCCTCTTCCTTCTGAAGCTTAACCTTAGCAAGAGTGGTGACAATTTCAGCAACCACTTCTTCTCGACGCAGAGCCTAGAGAGTTTGCAGTTCCTTTGTGATAGCGTGGTGAACTCTTACGCTCTCACCTTGGAAGTCCTTCAGAGCCGCCTCACCCTAGGCTGTTCTGACCCCCCTACGATCAACAATATTGTTATAAGTATCCATCTTAGACTATAGATGATGTTTCCGCTCGTGCAAATCCATAATGATAACTTCTTGCTCCGATATGCATTTTGCTCTAACTTTGCGCTCATGCATCCTTTGAATCCGAGCTTCGATTATGAGTGGTGTTACCTCGTCACACGGGTCGGAACATACCAGCTCTTCCAAGCGGTACATAACTTCCTCCAGGTGAATGAGTTTTTGCTCACATCACCTAGCCAGCTGGAGGCCGCCCACATGCTGAATATCCTTAAGACTATCTGCTACGAAGGGGAGCATGTTATAAAATTTTCCCCACACAAGGCTAATGCCGGAGGCTGCAAATTTCATGGCATTCTCCACCTTTGGAGGAGGCCCTGCACGGAGCTGAAGTCTAGAAAAGCAGATGCTTGACCAGGGGAGATCATAGTGATAGGCTGGATCAGCGAAAGAGGCTCGTCGTCATCAGCAGAAGCAGGAGCGGGTTCTTCCCCCTCATCATCAGAAATTACAATGGGTTAAGATTAGATAGGATCAAACCTCTTGAGTCTCCTCTTGCCGGACGATCTCAAGTTACGGGGCCTAACAACTACCGCTTCTCGGGCTGCATGATACAACAAAGAGAAATTAGAAAGTTTCACACAAAAAGTCATAAATTTTCTAAGCTTTGAATATAGGCGAGCCCCATCATGCAAATAAAAGCTCGCCTGACAAGACGGTAGCTCACCAATCAAGCGGAACTAGCTTGATGAAAGCAAATGCTCACCTAATTTGATGAAGCTCGCCGGACAGCAGAACTTGCCTGATGAAGGCAAAAGCTCGCCTAATTGGACGAAGCTCGCTGATCAAGCAAAGCTCGCCTAATGAAGGCAAGAACTCTCTTGACATAGCAGAGCCTTGCCTCATCAGACAAAGATTGCTGGAAGATTAATAGGATTCTGTTCGTCTTCTTCACTCACAGTCTCATCGACTTACCATGAAAGGGTCGAGTCACGTCGACGGAGACAACGTCAGTAGCGGTGTTGGAAGGAGCGACACTCTTCTTCCCCTTGGAAACGAGCACCTTATATTTGGGGGCCATTTCGAGTTCGAGGAGGAGGGGAGATGAAGACGAGAGCTCTGTTTTTCATCAAAAGCTTGAGGATGGAACAGTAGTCCCCGACAAGGGAGACGAGCACCTTTTATAGGCGAAGTCTCAATTACCGAGATCCACCAAATCAACCGACGTGAACTGCCCGGATCGACCGTGACGGTTCGATTCGATAATCCGAATCGAACGGCCACGAGCAAGGCGAGACGTTCAAAATTCCGAACGAACGGCTTAGAGAAGGCGGTTCAAGCCACGATCGCCCGACGAATCGACGGGCAAGATCAAAGTGATCGTGTGAAGACGAGGCGCACCCATCAGATCATATTTAATGCGATCTGACATGCCCATGAGTACCACGTCGCCTTAGATGGTGAACGCAAGAACCCATAGGCAAACACGTAAGCCTCGCCTGAAGCCACCTAATTCTCCTGCAAGCACAAAGCTTGACTGGTAATTTTGAGAGCTTGCTTGAAGATTCGAATTTTCCCGAACAACAAATATGAGCTTGCCTATCGCTAAAGCTCGCCCGAATTCATCAAGCTCGCCCAAAGAGCTCAACTCAACAAAGGCGTCTGAACTCTCCTGAGCAAGATGAACAGCGATCCTCTTCATTCAAAGTATTCCAAACCATATTCAACCTGATTTAGGTCTGAAAACTTTGAAGGGGGTCTTATAGGTAATAAAACTTACCTGGGTGTCAAAGCCCGCCTGACTGGCTCCGCCTGCCAATAAGCTTCGGCTCGTTTGCATTCAACATAGCCCAACAGAGCTCGCCTATAGAGCTTAATCTCTCCTTATTAAACTCGCCCGCAGAGCTCTACCTCTCCTTATTAAGCTCGCCCACAGAGCTCGACCTCGCGTATTTGTTAAGCTTGCCTATAGATCTCAACCTCGTCTTCTTATTGAGCTTGCCCGTAGAGCTCAACCTTGCCTGTTTGTTGAGCTCGCCCGCAAAGCTCAATCTCGCCTCCTTATTGAGCTCTCCCGTAGAGCTCAACCTCGCCTATTTGTTGAGTTTGCCCATAAAGCTAAACCTCGTTTATTTGTTGAGCTCACTCGTAGAGCTCAATCTCGCCTCCTAATTAAGCTCGCCCATAGAGCTCAACCTCGCTGGTTTATTGAGATCACCCGCAAAGCTCGATCACCATGTTCATTAAATTCGCCAGCACGAGTTCAGCCTTACATAAATGCTTTGATCGCCCGCATGAACCAAGCATACCTGTAGGGATTTCGCCCGCACGAACTCCTCTTGCCAACGGACGCCAGCGCACACGTTGGAGGGGCCCACCAGCTGACCCTGTCTGTTCACCAAGCTCGACTACAAGCTCGCCTAAGCATTCAGACAGCTCTCGAGCTCACCCGTAGCTTTGCCAACCTAGCCTGAGCAATGCAAGCGGGCTGCTTGCTTATGGGAGTGAGCCTACCCACTTCCCACATCCTGGGTAATGATGAGACATGACTCTCATCGCCCCTATAATAGTCACATTCCACACCTAGGGGAGGGCATGGTGTTCCTCACCCACTAGTGGTTAAATCCTACAAATCAAGGGATGACCTTTGCCATCACTTGTCTATTTAAGGCCACTTTCAGTCAACATGAAAGGAGGCTTGGCAAAATCAGTCAAAGGCTTGGATTTCTTTTAGGGTCTATTCGGTTGTTTTTCGGAAAAAAAAGAAATCAACAATGTACCACGAAAACTATTTCCCAGCATTTCAATGTGGTTTCTCAGATTTGAAGTATTTTGTTTGTTTCACATGGAAATCAAGGGATTGAAATCAAAATTCACATTTATTATGTTCGTTTCAACACTATGTAATAAAGAAATGTATTGTCCTTTTTCATATTTCTTAAATTTCACCTGTTCGTAGTGCACAACCTCAAATATTATTACTGTTCAATCGGTGAGCTTACCTCCCCAAAAAGCTGAAGGACCAGCCAACGGTAAAATTTTAGCAACGGTCAAAAAACAACAACAAAACAGTGCACAGAGGCTCATTCGGAACGTTAATATTTTGCCAACGAAAATATTTTACCCCACCCCTGCACTTATATAGTTGGGATCAACTCAATCCTCCTCAACATATTTTCTCTCATAAAATTGCAAAAAACCTGGGCAAAATACTTGAGCATAGAGGCAATTAAAGCTGCGACATGGAAACAAGCCAAATCTCTCATGAGTTAGCTGCAGAGGTAACTTGCTATTGTAAAATACCGACGCCACTAAAGCTTTGCAAAACAGGAGTAAACAAGGGCAAATACTTTTGGGGCTGCGCCAACTATCCAAATAGGCAATGCCAGTTTTTTAGGTGGGCAGAAGAGCATCATGATAACAACAAGCGTAAGGTAAATTTTGAATGTGCCTCTCCTCAATCAGTTTCCCAAAAAAAAAGATGTGGAAACAAAGCACTTGCGAAGAGAATTTAAGCTTGCAAACCAACAAGTTGATTACTTGAAGAAATGTATTGTTGTTTTAGGAATATTTAGTATTTTCCTTGTTGTCATAAACATTGTAATCTGCTCTTTGAAAATGTAATGCATAAATCTCCATAGAATGCAGGGACTCATGTGTAAAGTTTGAGTTCAAATACACAACTGAACAGCTTGAGATGAAAATGTTGATGCAAATCCCATCATGCATATAGGTAACAAAAATGTAAGTAAACCAATAAACCCAATTGCAATTGTTATATGCCAATAACTCACAATGTCAGAACATGTAAGAAACAAGAACTAGGTATCTGAATTCAGACATGATAGCAATGAAAGCATGACAAACAAAGTTATATATTTCAAAGTGTTACTAATCCAATTCTACACCTTTATATTAAAAATGGTAAGGTATTATCCAATGGTGAGAATGATAAATAAAGTTTGACAAATTGTGCTCAGATATATGTCTACATTATCATATATCCCACACTAGTAAACAATTGCATCACAATGTTGGCTGCATTCCTATACATGTTACTCCTTAGCTCATAACGTAAATGTTGGGATTGCCTCGCCAAAACACTGCATGTACTATCTACTGGTGAAGAATATTAGGAAAAAGACAGTCATCATTGCACAAGTAATTCATGCATATACAAACTGCCCAAAAAACAGTGCTCAGGCTCTTCATCAACAAACAGTTATGCAAGTACAATGTAGCTATAACAACTTAAGGCTGCAATAAATGTTAAATGCCCGTGGCCAACAAGAACATGTCTCGCCTTAACATTGTTAAGCTACATGTGATTGCATATAAAATTTGCATGACCTCATCATAGCACCATGCAAGTAAAATGCAGATAGTGACAGCTTGTCATACCAGCTTGTGTTAGCGATGAATGGGACACCTTCATATAATTGCATTAAACCAACGTTCACCTGAAATTAGGCAAAAAAGCAATGTCACTTGAAGTAAGAATTGAGAAAACTACAACGTAAGCAGCACTCATCATCATACATTCTGTTGCATCATAAATCACAAACGTAGCTACAGAGCAACGTATCCAAAAAATATACAGGGCGAGGATGACTGGAACATGGGATTGACACTGTAGGGAAAGCCAATGCTTGCAGGGAACGCATGAGATGTTGGTGGGGCCATTGAATTTGGGGAGTGAGTGAAAGTCACCTCTTTGCCCAAATTATTCTGTTCGGAGGATGATTTTTCACCCATTTCCTATATTTCCACAAATTCAGTTGTAAAAAAGTCATATGTGAGTCATAAAAAGTAATGACAAAGTGGAAACTATCCAATGATTGCAACAGATCAGATAACAACATCAGACAATTATTGATCTCATATGTAATAGATGACATTACAAGCATGTAGCAAGAAAGCTAACATATAATATATTACCCATTTCATTACTGACCACAAATGGCATAGCAAGCAAATAATAGTTGTAATCTTGCCTAGTAAAAAAATGATAGTGGGATAAGAATAATGTAATTTGTTGTCCCCAAAATGATAAATAGCAAACATATGACTACCCTGCAAATGATAGGACAACAACAGAAACTAAGTGAATCATAAATAGATAAAGTCGCACAACAGTATTATAGTCTACAAGATTTCTCATTAATAAGTTACACGACCAACTAACATAAAATACTTATAAAAACCTCAGGACTACAGTAGCAAATCACAAGGCAGACTCGTAAGTGTCACCATGCCGATATTTACTACAATAATCAATCCACATGTCCAATGTGATTTGATCTCTACGAGACCTCCACTCATCCTTTGAGGCGTTTTGTTCTCTTACTGTTTGGGACTGCGTGAAATTCATAACGTTGGTTTCTTCATTAATTTCCTCTTCGACGTCCTCCTCTTCAATGTCAATGGTCTCATTGAGCAATTCATCCTCGGGATCAACTGTTGCAATGTAGTTATGGAGAACCGTGCATGCCAGAACAATGTCAACTTGTGCGGGGAAAGGGTAGTGGGGTTTTGCGGTGAGAATCTTGAAACAATTCTTCAATATACCAAAGGTAGCTTCAATCTTTGACCTCAAAGATGAATGTCTAAGATTGAATAGCACCCTCCTATTTTGAGGTGTTCTTCCCGTAAATTCCTTTAGATGATAACGAACACCACGATATGGGGATATGAAACCCGGCTGGGTTGTGTAGCCCGCATCACACAAGTAATATTTTCCTACATATTACACAGTATTTTAATAAGATTTGTATAATGTAATAATTAGTGAGGAATCATAATTTGAGTTAACAAGAATTTTACCAGTGTACACCCGTAAGCCATATGGTTGTGGTCTAGACAGAGCATCTTGAAGGATTCTATAGTCGTTAGTCGACCCCTCCCACCCAGCTAAAACATAAGTGAACAGTTTGTTTGGTGTACAAGCCG
>BQKN01037761.1:0-17726 GCA_022839385.1 Asparagus kiusianus
TGATATATCCTACCAAATAGATATACAATATGATATATTCAAGGATATGTAAATTAACACAAGGGTAAACAATATGAATTAGATAGTGGATGATATAAAAATGAGCAAAGCACGATGGCGATATAAGATATGAACATAAATATAAATGAACACCAAAGCACACTCAAACACAATCAAATGATCACGGAGTTCGGACCTTCCATCCTACGTCTCCGCTCCCCACTCCCGGGGAGAAATCCACTATCACAACCGGGTTTTCTACGTTCACCTGAATAACGTTTATACCTCACACTCGGTTTTCTAGCTAACCAAAAACTTCACAACAACACACTATTGTAATCCCACTCTACACCCAGTTAGTGTTGAACTAGATGTGTCTCCCACAAGTGCTCGGTTACAACCACTCTCTAGGTTCGTCAACCGACGTCACTCCTCGTGGGACGATCCCCGACTCTCGCTACACACTTCTCTCGGTGTACAAGTGTATTACAAAGTGTATCTCACAATTGAGCACAATTACAATAATTAATTGTTCTCTAATATGGAAGAGAACACAATGAAAGCTCACACTCAATGTTACAACTCTCACAACCCCAAATATATTATGAATGCAAATACAATAAACTCAAGTGGGTGTGTGCAACAATGAGTAAAATCAAATCTAAACTCAATATAAAACTAGCTTTAATAGAAATGATAATTAACAAATAATTGATAAATAAAAGCTAGAGTAGAGTTTAGAAAACTTCTCAATAGATGACAAGATGGAGAGATGGAGATTGAAACCCAAACAAGAAGATGATCTCCTCCACTTGTGAAAACTTCTTCATAAACCAAAACTTACACTAACACACTTAAACCCTTGTTTAAAACTCTTTGAACTTATTTTAAACATTTCTTGGATTAGCTTGAAAGAGAACAGTAATAGGGTATTTATACCCACTCAAAATCTTAGCAAAAACCATAAGCAAATGACAAAAACAGCCCCAGAAAAACAGCTCAAAAAATAGCCGTTGGAGTCCAACGGTCGACCGCGGCGGTCGACCGCGAAGAACAAAAAGCGGTAGAACTGTTCTGGACAAGCGACGGTCGACCGCGGCGGTCGACCGCGAAACTCTTTGGACTCGCTACGATCGACCGTCACGGTCGACCGTGAGCCAACAAGAACTGTTCTGAGTTCTGAACTTATGGGCGGTCGACCATGGCGGTCGACCGCGAACAGATACTACAGAAAACATGTTTGAAAACAGATTTTGAGACTTTTGAAAAATTGTTAAAAATAACAAATGAAGTCCAAAAATAATAAAACTTTGGGAAATATATATAAACATGTAAATGAACATGTTATAAAAAGAATTTTCCAAATTGCATTTCCTATTTGTGAAAAATCATTATTTTACAAAAATAGTCCAAAACACAAAAATGTAAACATGTGAATTTGACATTTAGGCTAAACCATGTTTTGAAACTTTGCACAATGATTATATAGACTTAATAAAATATGTATATGATTATTGTTAAGTCTAAAAACTAAGAATACAATATTTTTACAAATACAATAGAAAATGAAACATATGATTATGTATATGAAAATATATTTGTTTCATATCTAAGTAGTAAAACCAAATCATAATAATAAATATGAAATATGTAATTTTATATTTATAAATATAAAAACCAAAACTATGCATGTATATATATAACTATATATATACATAGAAACCAAATACGTGTGTGTATATGACATTGAGCTTAGAGTATCTTACACACATAATATAAAAACTAAACTAGATTACCCAAGCTGATCTTGATCTTCAATAAGCTTGACTTGGTACACTTGCGGATGAAGCTGAACTTGATCTTTAACTTGAATTGTATAAGCTTCACCGACATTCCGCCAACGTCCTTTGGATATGATCGTTGACGCTCTATTCCATCCATCCTCCAACTCGTTGTTTGCCTAGATTAAATACAAAAATACAAACACTAGATAAACAACATTAGAAGTAAATTGTTTGTTAAACATCATCAAAACAAGAAGGCCAACAACCTGTGCGCTGCTCTGTTTAAAGCCGGTATTACCGACGCCTGAGTTTATAAACAGTATGATATCACCAAACAGATCATTGGGAATCACATCTGCCAAAAAAAATTTTATGTAGAACATGACCTCATCTATCGTGTGGGCCCTCAACACAACACTACTCATCTCCTTAGTCACTTGAACGTGCAGCTCTGAGTCAATCTTTCCACGCAAATACGTGGAGACACGTAAAACAAGTGGCATATCCTACAAATTTCTTGGTGCTGCTCTCATTGTTGTAGATGACATAGAGGATACTATGAATGATCTTATGTTTATGCCCGGTGAACCCCCAACACCATGCAGCGGATATCTTCCTCTCCTATTATTAGGGTGAAAATGAATATTAGATTTTGCATTTGAATTCAATTATTTTAAACAAATATAAATAGAATGTAGTATTTAATTCTATTTGATTGTTTACCATCCCTACCTATTATATCCCAATACATTCTGAGTGAAAGTGATGTTATCCTCTAGAGATAGCATGTGAGGGTTCGGCTCGCCTTGTACTTCCTCCTGAGACATATATAGTGTTGTAGCCTCCTTGGTTGCTGCTTCAAAGCCCTCTTAAAGCACAAATATAAGTTTACAAAAACTAAAGCATTGGGAATAGATCTAAAAAATTAAATAAAATAAAGAAAGAAATACATCTAATATTTCTAAACAAGTTATAAAAATGTCTCACCACCAACTCGAGATTTTTAAATTTATCAAATAATATAGGTTGATACATCATATATATTTATATTTATTTATAGATCACGTCTGCCATAGTTCTTTATTAATGTTTGCTTTTGAAATTGTGTGTTATAGACCATGATCTTATAATGTGCCAAATTATCATGCAATTATATTTTTAATGCAATAACAAATGTGATTTCTTTACTACTAGAAGTATAGTTCATAGTGATAATTAAAATATCCTAGTTAAGTATGTTGATTTTAGTTTAGCGTAAAAATCCATTACATTAATTTTTTAAATAATAATTATAGTAAATCTAATAATTAAATTTTTCTATTGAACTCAAAATGAATCTAACTTATTTATAGTAATGAAATTAATTTAAAATTAAATTATTTTGATATTTAACCATGTATAGGGTCAAAGCACGGTTATGGATAGATATTTTTAAATAAAAGCACTGAATTGAATCCTTGGAATTCTATTCCTATCAAAGCACGGTTATGGATAAACATTTTTTAAATAAATCAACTTACTCTTACATAACAGATTAGTATTTGAATTTTAATGATATTTTTGTTTATTGAAAAATTTTCCCAAGCTCGTCCTTTTATAGGGAGTATGATATATAAACACACTGACACATACACACACACAGAGAGAGAGAGAGAGAGAGTCGAGCATGAGAGATAATTTTGGAAGGGATTATTGAAAGGGGTATTTTTGACAATAAACATATTTCTTAGACTCCCACTTTTTGAGTATGATATACAATTACACAAAATAATTAATAAGGTGATTGGAAGTCAGAATAAGGAAATTTCTCCACTTAATCAATAACTTGAATATTATGAAAATCAACAAGAATAACAAAAAATACAAAATTTACCTATCAAATTCTAAGCTTTCTCCAGTTATAGTTAAACTCAGACGCAAGAAAAATTATAAAGGCCTTTCTGAAATAGAAGAGCTTTAGTCTTCTAACTATACAAGAAAAAACTAGTTAGTGCATAGCATGTAAGTTTTAGCAGGCCATGGAGCAGAAACCTTTAAAACAATGCAATTAGAGCTTACATTAGAGTCTTAGCATAACATGTAAGTTGAAATAGTCCTACGCAGATCATGACATTCAAAGATCCATGTATCCCTATCACGGATCAACTCGTACCCTACCTCATACTTGTTCTCAAGAACTTCCTCAAGACAAGCCTTCTCGGCCAAAAGCAAGTCTGCCAACCAATGGAGAATCTAGATCTCCTCCACAGAACAACTATCTACTTAGTAAAGCTCTTGTCTAAGCTGCTATATATTGGCTTCTCTATTAAAGACAACTCCGTTGGAGAGGAGTAGGCTTAGACATGAGTTGAAGATGAAAGAGATTTGAAATAAAAGGAGCTATTTATTAGTTTTTCATAGCAACTTTTCCAAAAACAATTCACTCCTTTATGAGAAGTGATTATACATCTCAAAGAGGCTAAAAGATAGCCTAAAGGGTAGGCCATTGGATGAATTTCATCAAAATTTTGATCGCCAGAGTAGCATGGATCTAATAGCAAAAGTCTTGATTATTCTTTTTAAATGACAAACTTCTCTCAAACACTCAAAATTGAGTGAACTCTACCAAAATCCATGGCTAGGCGAACATCGGTTAATATAAGTTTCTTACTAAACCTTGCTTTAGCTTAAGGACGAATGAATTTCTTTCTAAAAACAAATTGAATAAATTGATGATGAAAGAAACCATGTTTAATAGTACACCTCTAGTAGCCAAGAGTCAAATTCAACTCAAGCAAGACAACTCAAAACTACGTTTAACAATACATCTTTGGCTATTACCCAAAGTGTTTCGATTATCCATTTCTGGAACGCAAAGTTCCTTATTATCCATTTCTGGTATATTTGTTTTATGCAAATTTGTCTGTCACTTCCACTGCTGATGGTGTCCAAACCATCTCCACATCTGTAAAAAACATCCAGATTTCTTTTAATACCGACGAACTTGCGGGAATCCTTAAGATCCCGTCAAGCGATGTCGAGCTTATGTCTATCGAACACACTGATCAAGCTGTGAACGATATCATGTTTAAGCATGGTTGCACTTATCCAATGAATAACAAATCACTCAATCCCACTGCTAAAATCATAGCTCGTATTGTTGCTCAAAACCTTATTCCCAAAATCGGGAGTTTCGATCACTTTGCCCCTGATAAAGTTAATGCAGTTTATGCCATCTTTGCCCAAATAAAAGTGAATTGGACTAATCATTTTCTCAAGAGTATGCATGTAAGCATTTCAAATTCCTTCCCTTTGGATGTATCATTACTCTCATTCTCCAACACTTCGGTGTTGCTCTATCTAATGAACCCAAAGTGGAGCCTAGTAAAGAATATTTTGATAGGGTCTCACTTTCCTGTATGCAACTTTCTGACTCCTTATCTGATCCTGCTAAGCCATCATCTTCTCGGTCTAGATCTTCCACCTCCTCCACTTCTGATATCTGTGCCCGTTTGGATCGTCTCGAGACTTAGGTCTCAACTATTCAGATGGATGTTAAGACCATTCTCAGTTATTAGCGTCAATCCCTAGGGTTTCCGGATCCATCTTCCAGTTCTGATTCTGAGGAGGGCTCTGCTGATGGATCTGCTTCAGGCTCTGGTTCGGGATCTACTTCCGGATCTGATGATGATGGAGGTGATTGACTTTGTTGCTTATTGGAGTTTATTAGATTCTATGCTTATGGTGATGTTTATGTTTTGTTGTTGAACCAAAAATTGATACTTATATTTTGTTTTGAGTTGTAATAACTCTATGTTTGTGTGGAAAACTATGTGACTTTGTGAAACAAACTGTGTATGGTTTGTAGTATTGTGGAACAAATTATGTTTGTGGAAAACTATGTAGTATTTGGTGATGATTTGTGTTTTATTTGGTCTATATATTGTTTATGGTTGTTTTTGGATGGATATGGTTGCTTAGCTCCTATGCATGAATATGATCTTTATATGTCATCTATGCAAATTGACAGGGGAGCTTTAGCTATATTTTTGTTTATTATCTGTGCCTGGATGCAGGGGGAGCATTGCTCCTATTCAATATATATTTATTTTTTCCCTTTTTGATGTTGTCAAAGGGGGAGAAAATCTAATGTGGTTTATATGTTGGTTTCATGATATATATGGTCTACATGTTGAATTCATATTGTATGTGGTTTATCAGTATATATTTCATATCAATAAAAAAATTGTTTGCCATCATCAAAAAGGGGGAGATTGTTGACCCTATAGTTTTGATGATGATTTGTCAAACAATTTATCGCTAATATATTCTCTAGTTTTGTTTTTATGTTTCTCTTTATAGGTATTTCAACACATGACAATCAAGCGTTAAAGATTCAAGTTCATATGTGTGGAGTTACCTTGGTATAAGAGTAGTTTACTTACATATATTGTATGTTTATATTTAAGCTCAATATATGTACACTTAACACGATTTTTGACGTTTTCTATCATATAAATGATTTTTCATTAAACGTTGTTATAATATCATTTATTTCATGTTTACAGCTCATTCATACTTTATTATATACATATAATATGTGCATGATATATATATACATGTTTAGAAGTCATATCAAAATTTTCATATTCATAAATTACAGGTTTTACGAACACTTTTCAAAAATAGTGTGTTTTTGCAAACGAAAATTTTTTTTCCAAAAATTCCTTTTCTAACATGTTCATTTTATTATTTAGAAACTTTTCCCAAAGTTTTATTATTTTTAGAATTGATTTGCTATTTTTAAAGTATTTTTAAAATCAGCCCAAAAATAGGTTTTCAAACTGTGTCAGTTTGCGGTCGACCGCCACGGTCGACCGCCATGAACAAATTGTCATAGTCTGGATTTTATATGCCCGCGGTCGACCGTGACGGTCAACCATGAAACCATCCAGAGACTTTTGCGGTCGACCGCCGCGGTCGTCCGCCAGCTTTTATTTTCTAATCTTAGTTTTTTGTGCTTTGCGGTCGACCGCCACGGTCGACCGCCGAACTCATGATTTGATTCCAACGGCTAGTTTTTGATTTGATTCTCTGGGGGCTTTTTGGTCATTTCAAGTTAGTTTTTGCTGAGTTCTTGAGTGGGTATAAATACCCCATTTCTCTTCTATTTCAGCAACCAAGAAAAACCAAGAGTTTTGTTTTTACAAAAAGTTTTAACAAAGGTTTAAGAGGCGTTTAAAGAGCTGTTAAGCTAATTCTCGTTAATCTACTTCAAGAGAAGTTTTCTACAACAAGAAGTGGCTTTCAATTCCTATTGGGATCATCATCCACTAATTTTCTTGTTTATTGAGAAGTTTTCTAAACTCTTCCTTATATAGCTTACTATTTCACTTTCATTTATTTAGCTATATTTATTGAGTTGTATTATTTTCATTCACTGTTATCACACATACATATTGAGTTTAATATCTTCATACTATATAGTGTGGGTTGTGGAGTGTGATCTAGTGAGTGTGAGCTTCATTTGCGTTCTCATTTGTTATTAAGAACAAACCATTGTATTTTATCTTTATTTGTGGGTATCACTTGTAATACACCTATACACCGAGAGAAATGTGAGGCGAGAGACGGGGTCGAATCCAATAGGAGTAGCGTCGGTTGACAAACCTAGGGAGAGATTGCATCAGAGCACTTGAGGAGGAGGACACGGGCTTGTTCCTACACTTAGTGTGTAAAGTGTGATTGATTAGTGATTATGTAGTGTGAGAGTTTTCGGTGATCTTGTAAACCGAGTGTGTAGAAGTTCCGGCTTTCAAACCGGATTGTGATAGTGGATATCTTCTCGAGGTGAGGAGCGGGGACGTAGGTCGTGGTGACCGAACCTCGTAAACATATCGTTTGTTTATGTTTTGCTTAGCGTACTTTTTATTTGTGCTTATTCATATCTCTCTTGCTCATATCTATTTTGTATCTTTCTTGCAAGAATAAATTAATCAACATAATTTTAATTGGCATTTAATCAGGATTAGATTAGCCAAAGACCCTAATCACCCCCCCTCTAGGGTCTAACAGGTGAGTGTTGAATCTGAACTTGTACATGTATTTGAGTGGAGCCTAAACTTGTACACGGCCGAATTTTTGGGGTGATGTTGAAGACTGAATCCGTTCTCGAACCTATGTATGGCCGAGTATACCCTTCTTCAAGAATTTGAGTGATAACCAACGTTTTGGATATGTATTGAGCCCGAATCAAATCCTTGAAACTCAATTTTATGTGGGAACTATATTTGGATGCCTGATTTTGGATGAAGGTTTAAATGAACTTCGCGCATAAAGCTTGGTTGTATGTAAGGTTCAATTGAACCCTTGAGACTTATGATCATTATGACCAAACCCTTTAGCTTTGTTGCAATTGGTCACCTAGTTTAGATTTGTAGTCATGTACGAAAACTGAACTCACGCACATGTCGTACTCCTTTTTTTTTATGATAGCCGAGCCCATGTCTTGGTGGTGGTGATGGCTTGTTTGATTCATAAGGAATAGCCGTTGGGCCTTGTTTGTGACTTTGTGTATGACCCTAACTTTTAATTTGTCGAGCTTTGAACTTTGTTAGTCTTGAAATTGAAATTGATGAACTACGGCTTGAATATGAACTGAAATCTAAACGAAGCTTAGTTTTGGATTTTTGTCAACATTGAACCCTTGGGATACTTGGTTGTGTAGATGACTAAATACCACTCAATTCTTGTCCACATTCACATATGTATGCATGTATGATTTACAAACTCAAATCGACATCCACGCTTTAATTTTGAATGATTCTGTGAGCTTATAAGCCTGCATGTTTGACGTGGTCGAGATCCTTGGTTTGGCTTTGCAACCCCCAACTTGATTTCGCCCTTGAATTTGTACATTTGATTTTTTCTCTCACTTGATCCTGAGTCGACAATGTCGTATAGGTTTAATTGGACCCTTAACTGGAAATTTCAATTTTGTAGAATTTCAATTAAAAATTCACAATTTACCTTTTAATCTTTCGATTCATGTATCTCGATTCTTAATCTGACTGAGCTGTTGATCTTTATTACAGATTAGCCATGTCGATGAGGAGATCGCGCCTCCCGAGGACCCGCTCAGCTACTCAATCGCCTAAGAGGGAGCGTCCATCTTTCACTGGTAAGCCCTCATAATTTCTTGTTTATGAACATAATTTCCTGCTTATGAATTCAATCTTCATTATGTCATATTGCATATTGCATCCCCTCTCTGTCCTCCTTATTGAGTGTAAGGACCAAGAATTTTGATACTAGTTAAAATTATTTTTGGTATTTTAAAATATTTAATTATGATTTTTAAAAGAGTATTTGTATTTTTCTTGAATTTCTACAATTTTCTATGATTTAAAGCCTAAGTTTTATATTTATTTAAATGATATTAATATTTATAAATTAATTTTATGCGGTGAAAATTTATGGAATTTATCTGTTGCGTTATCGATGTTGTTACATGTCATTTTAAATAATACGTTGTATTATTTTAATATTACGTATATTTTCGTATAATAGTTGTATTATTAATTACTTATTATTTGTATAATTAGTTGTATTATTTCTACTGTTACATATTTTCTGTCGTATTAGTACGACTAGTACGTTTTACTGTATTGATAATTATCCTATAATTATTTGATTTTAAATGTAAGTAAATATATTTTTATTATTAATTATTTCCGTTTAATTGTACAATATGGGTATATTTCGACTGTTTCGTATCAACTGTTGTATTAGCATAACATGTACGTTTTTATTTGTAGATAATTATTATGTAATTAGTTTAATTTTTAAGTACCCGAAAATATTTATTATAATTATTTTTGTCTTAAACCTTAACCCTAAACCCTAATATAAATATATATATATATATATATATATATATATATATATATATTATATCTTATACTCTTTCTTCCTCTCCTGTATATCGAAGCCGCCGGCACCTTCTTCTCCTCCTCTCGCTCTCGTCTCCCCGCGACGGCCGCCATCACCCCGCGTCCCCCTCTCCCCCGCCGGCCATCTCGCCGCCTGCAACCCTGCTAGCGCCGCCCAGCCTCCCCCGTGTTCGCTCTCCCCTCCGCGCGGCCGCCCCCAGCTACAGCAGTAGCCGCCTCGCCATCCCAGCCTCCTCCCCAGCCGCTCCACCACCTGCTCCGCTCCCTCAGCCGCTCGAACCCCGTCGAGATCGCTTCCGCCTCCTCCGCTCGTTGAACCTCCCAAACCCAGATCCGCCATCTCCTCTCCTAGCTCCGCTTAGTCCCCTCTAGCCGCTGTCCGATCACCCCAGCGCCACTCCGCCTCCTCGAACACCGCTGCGGCCTCCCCCACACTCCAGCCACCCATCTCAGCCGCTTGAGATCCGCCGTCACCCCTTCAGCGCCGCCGAGACAACCCCCACGAACCCTTGCAGCAGCCCCTCCGACAACCGCTCCCCTCTCCCCTGTCGCCGGCTCCTTTCCGTCGACCTCAACTGCCCGACGCCGACCGAGTTCGCCGCTGTCCAGTCGCTACCCCTCGCCGGAGCTCTTCCCGAGTTTGCCGTCACGCTCCTCCGCGTCAGATCCGATCCGTGCCGTCAACACGATCGACGAAAGCCCCAAGGCAAGATCCCGCTCTCCCTGTTTCGTAGTTTGATTATTGCATTTATTATGAATATTCACGTAGTTTAATTATAAATTGTTATTATCTGCGTGGCTTGTTGATGGTTAATATTTAACAATGATATTATGATGAGTAATTTAAAGGAAAACTTATTTTGTGTAAAAGTGGTTATGTTGAGATGTTTTTAGAATTATTATGATAAGAAAATGATTTATTGGAAAAAGGGGTTGGTTTTGAATAATTATTAGAATAGGTAATTTTAAAATATTTATTTCGGAAAAGGGGTTATTTTGAGTTGTTAAGTTATTTTTGTCAAAAGAATTATATTTTTAATAATTATGATGATTTAAAAGAATTTATTTTGTGAAAGGAATCATTTTAGAAAGATTACAATAATTTAAAATAAATTATTTTGGAAAAAGATTATTTTTCTAAATTACATAATTGGTTGTTCATAAATGTATGACTCTTAATTTCGATTACCTGATTTGCCATGATATTATTTACATGATCAGTTGTTTTTGCTATTATTTGCTGTGATTGAGAACCATTAGTAGTTCATGACTTAGTAGCTACGTGCGTCATGAACAGACTTAGTGACATGTGTGGGTGTGTTGACTGAGTTTAGATGGTGAACCCGAGTTTCAATAAGGATTATGGTTGATTTAGAAATATAAGAGAGTTGGGATGGGAAAGTCCATGTTCATGTGATCGGCTAAGGCTGTTGATGTATCTTCCAGGCCTCCCCATGATCCAGTGTAGCTTGGGGTTGGTTTGTTGGATCAAAGTGGAGCCGGTGTAGCCACTTTGGTCCGTGAGCTTGATATTCACATGATTCTTGTTTGAGTTCGAACCAGGCCGGAGTCGGATTGCGTGTAGCCCTCTGACCGATCCAGTGTAGCGGCGTATTGGGTGCACGTAGAGTATTTATGAACAGCCAGTTATCTAATGATATGAGTGTTGACTCTATGTGAGATGTGAAACAGTGAGTTGAGATAGGATGGCTAGTTACATGACCTCGATTCTTGGCTAAGTATGATTCTTGTGAGATGTAGGCCAGTTGTGTTTCTTTTCATACATAGATGGGGTTAATATTTAATTATCTATAATTTGAGACATATGGTATATACATGAGGGTTTCCTTGTTTGGATTATTTTGCTCGACGTACTACGTCTCGAGTTGTAGAATTTTAAGTATTAATTCCATCTAGTTGTTTGACCTTGTGACTTGGATGATTATTCTGATCGCTAGCTACATGATTTCGTTACCCGATTGATTTACGGATTCTTATGATTATCATGTTTTGGTAGTGGATTACATGTTGATTTTGTTGGATTACCAGTTGCATATTCTTTTGTTATTTCTGTTATCGTATTGTTTTTCGCATTGGATTTCCGTTCGTTCTATTTTCTTTGTGGGGTCGGGTCTTGCCGTGTGCCATATACGCTGACGTACACCTGTTTTCTCTGGTGTACGTCAGACTTAAAGGAAGAACAGGTTCAGCAGGAGTCAGAAGATTCTCAGCAGGAGTGCCTTGCAGATAGAGCAGAAGAAGAAGCCGAAGTCTAGTCGTCTCTTTTGCTATATGCTGGTCATTGTTTACTTTTGTAGTTCTTTCTATTTCCGTTGATCGATGTATCTTTGTACCTCTTCAGTATTCATTTGTTAAGTTTTGTATAAGGGCATGTTGACCCGAATATTTTATGTCTCGGATGATCTACTTTTGATGATATGTCTATTTCATATTCTGTATTGTTTATTATATTCTTGCTGATTGTGATCGGGGACCTGTGACTTTGCGTTGTATTTATTTCCAGACGCTTAGCGTATTAGGTTGAGGAGAAATAGTTATTTTTATTTACTCTCCTTGATCTAATATGTCACGGGCTTGTTCACGTTCCGATTCCCGGATATTTTGGGAAGCGGGGCATGACAGGTTTTAGTGGTGGCCCATGCAGGTCACGGTTCCGATCACGGTCCCGAGTACTCACTAGTAAGAATATGATGGGCAATTTAGATACATATCATATTTCATCCGTGAGACTATCCTTGAGCCATTATCCTATTTTCTTGTTAGATTTCGTTTCGTCCCTATCTTATCACTCTTTGACTCCGGAGTTTTCCACCGTTCTTGTCCAATCGCTTCACGATTACCCTCATTTGCATAACTCATCTTTCCTCGTATCGGTTATTATTTTATATGTTATTATTTTTACACTATATTTTCTTTGATTTGACTTGTGTATCGTTTGATTGTATTGAATTTTGTATTATTTATTATATTATTTTATGTATCAAATACAATATTATATTGTATATTTTTATTTGTTTATAAATCTATTTTATCTTTCATAGTTCATGTTTTACGTATTATACATTTTATTTATGCATGTTACATTGATTGTATTTATGTGATTTTCACTACTACACAATATACTACTAAGACTAAATTGATTTTATATAGTGATGATTATTATTGTTGTATCTTATTTATATTTATGAATATTACTAATACTTCTAATTTATCATATTATTTGTCGAATATATATAATTATGTTCTTATTATGTTTTATATAATATGCTTATTTTGAATCACGTGTTTACTCTTACGTCTATTTTATCATATAAAATTTGTGATTATTTCCATCATAATTTATTTTTGTTAGCATGATTAGTACCATGAGTGTTCAAACTTTTTATATGCTTATTATTATGTATATGTTTTCATTTTTAACGCTTATTATACATAATGATTATATTTGTTATACACATCATATGTTTCTGAATCTTGTTTATCTCTTTCGCTTTTATTATTTTATTTTTATACTTTGATTTTATTTGTGTTTCTTTGAACCTAACTATGATTGTGTATTATTTACCTTGTGTTATATAACTGTTCGTATGCTAATAATTATTGTGTCGTTTCATTCTGCTATTGATTATTATTATGATTTGCCTCTGCTTGTTTGTCTATATGTATTGATGTGTTTCTATCTATATTTTTTTTCTTAATGTTATTTTTAATTGTGATTATGTATGTTCTGTATACCTTATTATAATCTTTATTGTCTTTATGCCTGATTGTTCCACAATCTTGTTTTATGTCTTGTGCCTTTCTAGTAACATTACGTCATTCTCGTGTTTAGTATATGTCAGTCATTATACATTATCATTTTCTACTATTGTATATTATAATATAAGCGTATTATTAACTTGCTAGCTTGTTTTATTACGTATAAAGTAGTTTCATTTAGTATACTTCATTTCATTCTTTACTTTCAATTACATGTATCATCATTGTTTGATTTAATTTATCAATCATTTCATCTTTCTTAGTTTTGTTTATGTTTGCTTATTTATTTTTTATATACAGTTTCTTATTCATTCTAATACTTAATTTCTATTTTGTCCTTTGTTCAGGTTAGTCTGCTTCATTTATTTAGTCATAATACTTATATAAAGTATGTTTCGATAATTATTGTTGTGATATACATCTAAAATTATCTATTTTGTTTTGATATGATATACTGCATATAATTTTATAAATTGTTGTGTCGTCTCAAATTGTCCTTCCACGATTGTGCTTACTGTTTTGCCCCAATTAATACTTATGTATTGTTTGACTATTGACTTATTGTAATGCTTATACCGTACTGTTCTTGTTTTACATGATATTCTTTGTATTAATTTGCAAATTATTATTTTATTTCATGATTTGTTTGATGGTTACTATTGTGCTATTTTATTTAAATATGGTAATATCGTTTGATTTATGATCATGTATATGTAATATATATTACTATGTATCTATTATGGTGAATTTTTATTTTAGTGCTTTCTATATTTTTATGGTGTTGGATATCATTATGTTTATGATGCCTATATGTGCATGATATTTATTTTTGTTCTTTTGTATTATTATGTCTGATATGTTATGATTTTGATATGACTATGATTGTATTTTATGCACTTCACACTTATTCTGATAGTTTATACAATTTTTATGATACTGTTTTGAGCCGTATTTCTTAGCTGATTAGTTATAACTTTTGATGATGTAGCTTTCTTTTATTATCTTGAATGATGCATATAAGTGCATCACTTTTATTTTAATTTCGAGGGCGAAATTTATTTAAGAGGGGTAGAATGTAAGGACCAAGAATTTTGATACTAGTTAAAATTATTTTTGGTATTTTAAAATATTTAATTATTATTTTTAAAAGAGTATTTGTATTTTTCTTGAATTTCTACAATTTTCTATGATTTAAAGCCTAAGTTTTATATTTATTTAAATGATATTAATATTTATAAATTAATTTTATGCGCTGAAAATTTATGGAATTTATCTGTTGCGTTATCGATGTTGTTACATGTCATTTTAAATAATATGTTGTATTATTTTATTATTACGTATATTTTTGTATAATACGTTGTATTATTAATTACTTATTATTTGTATAATTAGTCGTATTATTTCTACTGTTACATATTTTCTGTCGTATTAGTACGACTAGTACGTTTTACTGTATTGATAATTATCCTATAATTATTTGATTTTAAATGTAAGTAAATATATTTTTATTATTAATTATTTCCATTTAATTGTACAATATATAGATAATTATTATGTAAGTAAATATATTTTTATTTGTAGATAATTATTATGTAATTAGTTTAATTTTTAAGTACCTGAAAATATTTATTATAATTATTTTTGTCTTAAACCTTAACCCTAAACCCTAAACCCTAATATAAATATACATATATATATATATATATATATTATATCTTATACTATTTCTTCCTCTCCTGTATATCGAAGTCGTCGCCACCTTCTTCTCCTCCTCTCGCTCTCGTCTACCCGCGACGGCCGCCATCACCCCGCGTTCCCCTCTCCCCCGCCGGCCATCTCGCCGCCTGCAACCCCGCTAGCGCCGCCCAGCCTCCCCCGTGTTCGCTCTCCCCTCTGCGCGGCCGCCCCTAGCTGCAGCAGTAGCCGCCTCGCCATCCCAGCCTCCTCCCCAGCCGCTCCACCACCTGCTCCGCTCCCTCAGCCGCTCGAACCCCGTCGAGATCACGCCGGCCTCCTCCGCTCGTCGAACCTCCCAAACCCAGATCCGCCATCTCCTCTCCTAGCTCCGCTTAGTCCCCTCCAGTCGTTGTCCGATCACCTCAGCGCCATTCTGCCTCCTCGAACACCGCCGCGGCCTCCCCCACACTCCAGACACCCACCTCAGCAGCCTGAGATCCACCGTCACCCCTTCAGCACCGCCGAGACAGCCCCCACGAACCCTTGCAGCAGCCCCTCCGACAACCGCTCCCCTCTCCCCTGTCGCCGGCTCCTTTCCGTCGACCTCAACTGCCCGACGCCGACCGAGTTCGCCGCTGCCTAGTCGCTGCCCCTCGCCGGAGCTCTTCTCGAGTTTGCCGTTGCGCTCCTCCGCGTCAGATTCGATCCGTGCTGTCGACACGATCGACGAAAGCCCCAAGGCAAGATCCCGCTCTCCCTGTTTCGTAGTTTGATTATTGCATTTATTATGAATATTCGCGTAGTTTAATTGTGAATTGTTATTATCTTCGTGGCTTGTTGATGGTTAATATTTAACAATGATATTATGATGAGTAATTTAAAGGAAAATTTATTTTGTGTAAAAGTGGTTATGTTGAGATGTTTTTAGAATTATTATGATAAGAAAATGATTTATTGGAAAAAGGGGTTGGTTTTGAATAATTATTTGAATAGGTAATTTTAAAATATTTATTTTGGAAAAGGGGTCATTTTGAGTTGTTAAGTTATTTTCGTCAAAAGAATTATATTTTTAATAATTATGATGATTTAAAAGAATTTATTTTGTGAAAGGAATCATTTTAGAAAGATTACAATAATTTAAAATAAATTATTTTGGAAAAAGATTATTTTTCTAAATTACATAATTGGTTGTTCATAAATGTATGACTCTTAATTTCGATTACCTGATTTGCCATGATATTATTGTACATGATCAGCTGTTTTTGCTATTATTTGCTGTGATTGAGAACCATTAGTAGTTCATCATGACTTAGTAGCCATGTGCGTCATGAACAGACTTAGTGATTTGTGTTGGTGTGTTGACTGAGTTTAGATGGTGAACCCGAGTTTCAATAAGGATTATGGTTGATTTAGAAATACAAGAGAGTTGGGATGGGAAAGTCCATGTTCATGTGATCGGATAAGGCTGTTGATGTATCTTCCAGGCCTCCCCATGATTCAGTGTAGCTTGGGGTTGGTTTGTTGGGTCAAAGTGGAGCCGGTGTAGCCACTTTGGTCCGTGAGCTTGATATTCACCTGATTCTTGCTTGAGTTCGAACCAGGCCGGAGTCGGATTACGTGTAGCCCTCTGATCGATCCAGTGTAGCGGCGTATTGGGTGCATGTAGAGGATTTGTGAACAGCCAGTTATCTGATGATATGAGTGTTGACTCTATGTGAGATGTGGAACAGTGAGTTGAGATAGGATGGCTAGTTACATGACCTCGATTCTTGGCTAAGTATGATTCTTGTGAGATGTAGGCCAGTTGTGTTTCTTTTCATACATAGATCGGGGTTAATATTTAATTATCTACAATTTGAGACATATGGTATATACATGAGGGTTTCCTTGTTTGGATTATTTCGTTCGACGTACTACGTCTCGATTGTAGATTTTTAAGTATTAATTCCATCTAGTTGTATGACCTTGTGACTTGGATGATTATTCTGATCGCTAGCTACATGATTTCGTTACCCGATTGATTTACGGATTCTTATGATTATCATGTTTTGGTAGTGGATTGCATGTTGATTTTGTTGGATTACCAGTTGCACATTCTTTTGTTATTTCTGTTATCGTATTGTTTTTTGCATTTGATTTCAGTTCGTTCTATTTTCTTTGTGGGGTCGGGTCTTGCCGTGTGCCTTATACGCTGACGTACACCTGTTTTCTCTGGTGTACGTCAGACTTAAAGGAAGAACAGGTTCAGCAGGAGTCAGAAGATTCTCAGCAGGAGTGCCTTGCAGACAGAGCAGAAGAAGAAACCGAAGTCTAGTCGTCTCTTTTGCTATATGCTGGTCATTGTTTACTTTTGTAGTTCTTTCTATTTCCGTTGATCGATGTATCTTTGTACCTCTTCAGTATTCATTTGTTCAGTTTTGTATAAGGGCATGTTGACCCGAATATTTTATGTCTCGGATGATCTACTTTTGATGATATGTCTATTTCATATTCTGTATTGTTCATTATTGTGACGCCCCTGGGTTCACACAAGGCTGCAGTCCGAGGTGAAACC
>BQKN01037766.1:0-14172 GCA_022839385.1 Asparagus kiusianus
GCTTACTGGAATTTTCATTTTCTGTTGTATCCTGGGAAGAAAATTTGTATTAACCCGAAGCAACTTTGAATATCAAGTGGGGGCAAATATTTCTTTAAAGAAAGTGTTTCACGTCTCAGAATTTCTATCTCCTTCAATTCTATTAAACATAACATAGGTTGCAGTTGTCACAAAGGTAATTCTCCTTTGAGGTCATGTGATCATGATTAATCCAAATATTTAGCAGGTCATTGATCCCATATTGCGATAGAGTGGTTTGACTCAATTCAATAGAATTTCACTCTTCTTCATCCCAGGAATATGATGTTCTATTTGGATGGGTGTTGGCTTCTTGGGTGAATCAGTTGACTTTTGTTCAGCTCCAGTAACATGGACCTATCCCATTCCACATGATCGGGCAAACAATATTATACTTGTTAGAAAAATAATCAAAGTTATGAGTTATAAAATCTGAAATTAAAGTAAACAATAAAGTTGGCCTGACGGGAGCAGTCGTGTAATCACTGCCCTAGAAGATTGAGGACCCGCCTATCGCCTTGACGCAGATGATCCCCTATTTCCGAACAGTAATAACCCCCGGAAACGGCCAACCTCTATACTCGGGTGAGAGTACAGAACTTCAGCTCAGATGAAGAAGATTGCCCATAAAAATAACAAAATTTTAAGAGGAGAAAAAACAATTTTTTTGAAACAAGAGGAGAGGAGAAAAGCTTTATATTCTTGTGTTTTAGAATGTGAATAACGGGTGTATATATAGGGTTGAGGGAGAGAGAGTTTATTTCATTTTTCAATGTAGGACTAAATACAAAGGCAAAGTTACCTTTTCTTAATAAAATATCCGATAGCCCCCCCCCCAAAGGTAATATTGACTAAAAATAAAAAAATCAATAAATCATAAAACAAATATAGGTTGGACAACCTTTCATATCGTGAATTTAGGAGATGTAGCTTTCAGCTTTGAACCTTTCCTTAGTGTGTTCATCGCTACCTGAGGGACATAATGGACTAGGTCTTGAATTAGGTCCCTTGAACCAGGTATTGACGAAAACACACACAATACGTCATCATCTATTGAGCAAAGCGGGTTGAGCGGTAAATGTCATGCTCACAATAACCATCTCATGAGAGTTTCTAGGGTTAGCCCAGCCCCCCCAACCGCGGTAGTTACGGTTCCTCTTACGTAGGTAAGTCCTCCAAGGGTACTATGACTGGATATTGCACCCCCCACAAAATAGTAAAATCTGGAATAAAATAGTAAAAGTTGATGTGCTGTAATTTTAAACTTTTTCAGTTCACTGCTGTGCGTTTGTGAAATGCTATGCTTAAAGCAATATTTGGCCTACTCCGGTGTAAGGATCCCAAGGTCAAACTGCTTACAGGAATAATAATACAATACTCTGGTGTGCACCATTCTAGTATTGTTAAGATCTCCTTGATCTATAAGACCTTTCAGTCAAGGAAAAGATCTCCTAGATCTCAGAACCTTTTGGTTCAAAACCTTTCAGTTTCAGGGCAAGTTCCTACGGGCACAGTTTCTGCAGCAGCACCACAACAACAGTAACAACATAAGGTCTCATTAATTCGACGTTCGTATTCCAAGTTATCTAGCAAACTACAAGAGCTACCCAAGGGATACTATTTATAGGCCTCTAAGACCAGGTCAAGAGTCACCCTCAATTAATACGACTGTTACAATTCACAATGGCAATTATGATTTTAACCTCAATGTATTAAATTACTCTAAATGCGATTATAACTGTTGCATGTAGTAACTTATGAATACGAGGCAATCACTAGATGCGTTACTACGAAACGCAAGAGTTATGTCTCAACAAATCAGACGAATATCGTCTGTAGGACAAACCTCGTGGAATGGGTGAACCTCGTCGAACGGGTGAACCTCGTTGAACTGGCGAACCTCATCAAACATGCGAACCTCATCAAACAGGCGAACCTTATTTGAAGAGCGAACCTCATCGAACGGGCGAACCTCGTTTGACGAGCGAACCTCGGCAAACAGGCGAACCTCATTTGACGAGCGAACATCGTCTAATCTTGTGAATCAGACGAACCTCGATGAACCTTGTCTGATTTCGAGGACATTAGGGTCACACCCTTGTGCAAATACGTAGCTCGTCCTTCAAAGTTCCCTAATACCACTAGGAAAGAACCCTAGAGGGGGGTGAATAGGGTTTATACTAATTTAATCCAATTTTATGATAATTTAAAACTAATTAATAATATATCCTAGCAAGAATGATATTCAACAAGATATGAGCAAGGATATACAATTAACACAAGGGTAAAATAAACATAAACAAGATAAACAAGATAGTGGGCAATATAAACAAAGAGAAATTGACAAAGGCAATATGAATAATAAGCACGAATGTAAAAGTGCACCAATGCAATCACAAACAAACGATATGTTTACGGGGTTCGGTCCCCATAACCTACGTCTCCGCTCCTCACCTCGAGGAGATCTCCATTATCACACCGGGTTTTCTATGCTTACCCGAAAAACGTTTACACCTCACAATGTCGGTTTTCAACGGTCACCGATCAACGTTCATAATCACTCACAATATAACTATGCTAACTACCACCTCAAGTGTTAGTCTCTAGCCTGTGTCTCCCTCAAGTGTTAGGACTTACAACCTCTCTCTAGGCATTACTATCTACCCCACTTCTCTTGGGATGATCCCATCTCTCACCACACACTCCTCTTGGTGTACTAGTGTATTACAAAGTGAATCCTCACAATTTGGCTCACTACTACAAATAAATTGTTCTCTATAATAGATAAGAACTTAATGTAAGCTCACACTCAATTGTTACAACTCTCACCATCCCAAATATACTATGTATGAAAATACAATAAGCTCAAGTGGATGTGTGTAAACAATGAGTGAAATCAAACCAAACTAAACTCAAATAAATCTAGCTTATGAAAATTATAATCAAAACAATAAATAGCTAGAAAAAAGAGTTTAGAGAAACTTCTCTATAGATCAATAGAGAGAGAGGGAGAATAGTTGGATGCTCAAACACAATTGATGATCTTCCTCAAGCTCTTGTAAAATTATCTTTACAAACAAAACTGATAAACAAGGCTTAAACACCTTTAAACGAACTAAACAATTTTTTAAAACCCTTATAAAACTTTTCTCTTTAGTTGATAAAAAAGAGGGTATGTGGGGGTATTTATAGGAACTCCAAACCCAAGAGAAAACAAGGCAAAAAGATCAAAAACCCAAATCTGTAAAAGGCTAAAAAACTAGTCGTTATAGCATCAGTCGACTAACGGCTTTCATCAGTCGACTGATGATCTGACCGTTAGAGATGTTTTTCAGCTCATCAGTCGACTGACACCTCATCAGTCGACTGGTCAGTCGATCAAAACAAAATAGAAACTTTTTTGAATTACAGGTACTTTTTTTAGTCGACTGATCAGTCGACTGATTTCATCAGTCGACTGACCAGTCGACTGATAACAAATATACAGCCTGTTTAAAAGCAGAAATCTGATTTTTAAACTATCTTAAAAAATATCAAACAAATTCAAAAAATATAAAACTTTGGGAAATAATTGTAAACATGATAATACACATGGTACAAAAACTGGTTTTCAAAAAGCACCTTCCAAATGTGAAAACTCTTCATTTTTCAAAAATAGTCCAAAACATGAAAATACAAAACACATGTTTTTGATATTTTAGCTAAACCATGTTTTGAAACTTTATAAACTGATTTTATAGACTTAATAAAATATGTATAAACTAATATTGAAGTCTATAAACAAATAAAACAATATTTTATCAAAAACACCTATATTTTGATAAAATCAACAAATACGTGTGTGTGATTAATATGAGCTTAAAGTATCTACACACAAGTATAAACCTATACTACAAACACTATAAACTATATACCTAAGCTTGATTGATCTTCAACGAAGCTCTTCTTGGTAAACTTGCGGATGAAGCTTGAACTTGGATCTTTAACATGAATTGCGTTGCTTCACTCCACTATTTCCACCAACCTCAATTGGATATGATCGTTGTGGCATAATTCCATCCATCCTCCAACACGTTGTTTACCTAGAATAAATACAAAATACAAACACTAGACAAACAACATTAGAAGTAAATTATTTATAAATTACCATCAAAACAAAAATAGTCCATCCTCATGCTGCGAAGCAGCCTGCGAGGCAACATTCGTGGCGACCATAGTGGTAGCCAACGTGGTGCCAAAGGGCATCATCTAGTCCTGATGCCTCCGTGCAAAGTACAAAGTACGCCTAACAAAGCGCCACTTAACGCCTAACAAAGCGCCACTTAGCGCCTCAGCCCGATTAGCCCCGATCCCCAGCCTATTAGCCCACGACCCACGGCCCAGGAGCCTACGAGTGCACGGCCCACGGCCCACTATCCATGATCACTAGAACTTATGAGAGATTAATTAAAATAAAACACTTCTCGGATTCTCGTTGACAAGCCTCGAACAGAGGACCTTTTGAAACACTAAAACATTAACTTTCCACTAGGTTACTAAGCATTTATGAAAAGTACTTGTAATTAATATATATACACCCTGGCCCATGGCCTACGACCCACGAGCCCACAGCCCACGGCCTACGATCTACTAAAACTTATGAGGGATTAATTAAAATAAAACACTTCTCGGCTTACTGTTGGCAAGCCTTGAACAGAGGACCTTTTGAAACACAAAAACATTAATTTTTTACTAGGCTACTAAGCATTTATGAAAAGTACTTGTAGTAAATATATATATAGTTTTAAAACTCATTTTGGAAAACGGTTTTGACCAAAAAAATTCAACATACATATCCCCATTTCTTTGTGCTATTTCATTGATAATTTTAATCACTAGGAAGGTCATTTCTCCAACTATTATATCAAGCATTTGGCCCAATGGAAAGCCATTTAAGATCCGCACTGTGAGGTTTTGCATTGTTTAGCAAATTTGAAGTGTGCTAATCACATCACTAGAGAGTTCTAATGTTCATCACTAAGATACAATAATTGATACAATGAGCCATTAGAGTTATATGATCATGGCTCTTTGGGTCTTCATACTTGCTTTATTATATAGCAAGAGATCATAGATTTATTCTAACTAGGGCCTTACAGTTTCTCACCATTGTTAGTTCTGTTGTGCGCAATGAAAATTTAGGCAGTACCTCCGAAGTGCAAGGTGCACAACAAGAGATTAAATCACAACGGAAATCCTGTTTCACCAAGAAAACAAGAACCGAAAGCAAAATATCTCAACAAAGTGAGATATCAGCTCTTTCTCTCATTAGTTCTAGGACTGACCTGTCGAGGGAACTTACAAGCTATTGCAAATCACGGCAAGAACACAAATTTTACGTGGTTCGACAAATTGCCTATGTCCACGGGGCAAGGAGAGGGAAGATTTACTATTAGAGGGAGAGAATACAACTAGGGTTTACAATCTCACAACCTAAACCCTCAAACAAACTCTCAGATCTCTCACCCAAATACTCTCTCAACGGAATAGTCGCACTCTCTGCAATGTTCTCTGTTACACGGAGCCTAAAAACAATATGTTGCGTTGCTCTTCTCTGCCTGGGTGCTGCCAAAAGAGAAAGGAATCAGTCGACTTTTCTCCTGCACAAAACTCCTTTTGCACACAAAACAGCCACCACAATTCTTTATTTCTCCTCTCTGCCTTCGCTCACAAAAAACTAGGAACTTTAGGGTATTTATATTATTCCAGTCGGGTGGGCCTCTTTACCCGCTGAACATAATTCTCTCGCAGAGAATTATTCACGTGATGTAGGTCCCCACGTCAGTTCACTTCCGTGTTCACGCGTGCAAGCGTCCTGCTCACGTGGGTGGCTCCCACGTCTTCACAATTCTTCACATCGGTAAAGTTTTCTCAAAACTGAGCCGACACCTAAGCAACCAAATGTCCCACTTGTTGTGTCCAGTATGCCATGAAATAATTTATGATAACTGACTCAATCTACAACAAGTCAGGAATCCAAACGAGAGTTCAAACAACCTTCCCCTATCAAAACAAATGATCCAAACGGGATCCTAACGGCTGCATCATAAAGACTGCTTATGTATCCTCTTGCCCAAGGAATCAAGCCTCACGTAGTTCACCCAAATGGTCGCGAACGACCTCAATCTAATAGAAGAGTTTGCAACCCTTCTCTAATATCATCAACTCTGCAGCTGATAGCACCTCCAATGGCCTCAAACACCTCCACCTGAGATGAACTAATGGCCATATCCAAACTGCATCTATCAGCTTCACTCAAAATGATCAACCTATCATCTGCATCCAAAACAATATGATTCTCAATCTGTGTTACATCAGCTGGAATCCAAAATAATGCAGCATGATCTAGAGTCTCCACCCAACGTGGAGTAGCATCACTCTCCACCCGCTGCAATATCCTAAAGATTTGATCACCACTCTCCACCTGCCGAGAGTCAAACGTGACATATCTGCTCAGAACAAAGTCAGAACTCAATATCTGATAATCAAACACGCCTCTGAATCCCAAATGTGCTATCAAATCAAATCTTACATCCACGATGTGACTAAGTATTGGGTAGCCAAACATCCGATACAACCCAAAATCTAAAGCAGGTCCATCAGATCCCATCTCTCTACATGTAGCAGTCGGCAACCTATACATAAGATGGCCCAAACATGTCATAGCCGGCACACTAATGCCAATGCTCGACATCAAACGTCGATCCTCCTTCAGTAAGGAATAGCTCCCCAAATTTGCCGTCTCGCCTCGTCGCCTTAAAGTTTCCACACCAATGAAGTGTCTCCTATTACCATGAGCTCGGCACAAACACAAGAAAGAACCCCTACTATAATTAGAACGTCGGGTTACCTTTCTACCAACACACTTCCTTCATCTATTACGGTCTTCTAGGACTTCACACAAACAAGACTTGGTTACAACCCACCAATGCCTAGAACAATCCCTAACTACGGAAACTACATACCTATTATCTCCCAATGATGCTCCCTTGGAAAGCTCCCGAATGCCTAAATGAACACCCCTCAGAAGACACCTCGAATGAGTGATAGAAGTGCCAAACTCCACTTCGATCTTCTTGCTCATACCAATGGGTTCACAGGACTTCAAACTGCAGGTCAAAGCACTCCTCAACAACCTATGCACGACATTACTAATCAAATAACCCAGCATCAAACAACGCCACTGTCTAGCAGAACCTGATGAAGTCGTCATCTCCCTATCAATTGCCATGCTTCCGAGCAAATAATACAAATTGCTCCTTCTGACGCCTTTCATCACAATCATGGACCACAATGTGACCTTCAAATGTGCATCCACCAAGGTCACCCTATAGCCTGCTACCTCCAAAGCTCCAAGTGAAATAATGTTCGTCTTCAATTGTGGAACGAACCTCACATCATCTAACTCTCGCATTATCCCATCACTCATCCTAATCCGAACAATACTAATACCACCAATAGAGCATGCATGTCTATTAACCATTGTAGGCTGTAGGTGTATAAAACTGCTTATAGGTCCCTTAACACAGCTCGACACGGTGATTCGACAAACCAACGAAACATCGGGCGATATATCCAAGCATGGTCGTTAGACCACAACACCGAAGCCAAGTGAGACGCGACAAAGCGGATTAACGAGGCGACGAGGTTAACGAGCCGTACACAAACAACAGAATACATCCAATCGCGTGCCCAATCAAGCTAACGGGTCGATGAATCAATGAGTCATCCAACCGTAAAGTCCACCACATCAAACAAGATCGGGAGCGGACTCGAACTCGAACACCAAAGCGGATTTACTGTCAAATCAGGATCCGGACTGCCAAATCAGAGTCCAGATCAACAATGAAGTTCGGATAAACCGCGAAACCGGAAAACGGGCGAAGAAGCAAACATCTGGAGGGTTCGGCCAAAACCGAGCCACTCCTAGGTGGCTCGCCGCGCCATCTCGGTGGCTCGGTGGCCGAGCCACCTAGGTGGCCGAGCCACCTGGCCGAGCCACCCAGATCTGGGCCCAGATCTGAGCCCAGATCTGGATTGAGATGCCTATAAATAGAGAAGGAGGGCTCATTGTTTAAAGGGGGATTTTTGTTGAACTTTTGAGGGGAAACTTTGCTGGATTGAGAACTCAACTTCGGAGTTTTGGAGCTTTGAAGACTCGAACTTTTCAGATCTGGTTCTTGGCGATCATCCACGTCAAACAAGACAGGAGTTCGAGAGAGATCAGATCTGAGATCCACATGGTCATCCTCCGGATCAAAACTTGGTTTTTGATCCCGAGAAGAGTATCGATTTCGCTTAGTTGATTTCGATTACTTAGGGCTATTATTTCCTTGGTGAAATAATCCCCTCGGCTGTTATTTCCTTCGTGAAATAACACCCGTCATACCGTGTAGATCCGACCGGATCAAGATCGCGCGGTGGTCCATAGATTAACCCCGGCGCAGGCAAAGAACCTACACAAGCAAGAGACCGCAAAACAGGATCTTGTGATTTGTTCTAGAAAAGGAAAGTTGTAATCTTTTAAGATTCTTTTTTGATTTTGTTGTAACTGGATCTTATAAAAAGACCGGATCTTTTGTAACCGATAAACTGTTGCTCAAGAAAACAATGATATCAATGAAAGTAATTTTTCCCGCGAACAATCTGGCGACCACAGTGGGAGCCACCGATTCGCTGCCGAGATCGTTGCGTCACAGCCGCGGATCTCGATCACGGTCGAGGAGGAGGTCGAGTATGAATTCGACCAACAAAAGTTCGAGGAGTATTTGTCATCCTCGTCCGGATTCACCTCCCCCCTCAAGTCCAAGAAGTTCTCCTCCAGGAGAAAAGTCCGTTGGTACGAAGAAATGCAGAATACTAACGAAGATCTCACCCCGATTGATGCCAAAGTTGCATCGGGTGAAGCTCCACCGACCTCCAACCAGGTCAAATCTGTCCTTGCCAATTCCTCCGTCGCTGAGGGTGTAGTGACTCTTTTAAAGAGAGCCCGCCAGAGGCAACGTTAACGCTTGACACGACAATTCACGAAGGCAAGGGAATCCACTGATCCGCTATAATGTGAATCTGAAGAACAAGGGAGGCAAACAGCCTCAACAACTGATGAATGGCAGCTCCTCCAAGCCGCCAATGAACGAATGGATCCGTGTCAAACGGAATCGTTCGACACTTGAAGAGCGCATTCGCAAGCGCCACGCACTGTTAGTGCAGGCACGAGCTCAAGTCCGAGAAGCCCGCAGAAGACTGCAGAAGGAAGTGGCCAATAAGCCGCCACCAATCCGCCAAGTATGGAGGCCGAAGTCTGAAGTGGCGATTCAGGCTAAGGAACAATCATTGCAGCCTTCAACGTAAGTTCAACCTCCGACGAACCAACCTAAATCACCGGCAATTCCAGTACCTACTCCGGGAGGTCCCGCAGAACCATCCCGAAGAAGGAGGTCAGTTTTGGAGCGCCTCGGTCCACTTCCCGATGAGGGATGTAAAGTTCCAGTTCAAGAACGTTTGGGCGCGATAAAGAAGCCCTGAACGACTCAACATGCTGGGAGTCGCCGCCACCCTCAACATGATAAGGAGTTCATGGCAGCTACGCGCACCAATTTGCGCATTGAAGTCTAGGAGCCCACTGAGAACTCACGCCCACAAAGGCATGTTTCGAGGCGCGTGACTCTTGAAAGCCCAAAGAAGGTAGTTCGTCCTCAGAAGGAAACATTGTCGTCTGATGATGATAACGTTATACCTGAGAAGTCATGCCAACACACGATAGGTTACTCCGACCTTCAAGCCGACGAGTTGTACTATCGTGTTGGGGTACGAGTAAAACCAAGAAAAGGAGTCCTCGAGAACTAAAAACTCAATGCCCCTGTTCCAAACTCATTCGGGCAGTATTGTCTGAGTACAACTGCACCAAGACAGTCCCCGAAAGAATTTTGGTTTTCGAAAGGCTCAGTACAGAAACACCAAAACCAAGGCCTAGGCGTTTCCGACAAAGAAGAACAGTAGTTGAAGATGGAGAATTTCCAAGGGTCACCACTAATATGACCAGCAAAGGGACATCGACACAGGATAATCCTGAGTCGATTCCGGAAGCACCCCGGCGTGTAACCCGTCTGCAGTCTGGAGCCACCATACGAGCAACTTATGGTAGGATTCGGACAAGATTACCTTCAGAAGATGAAGAATCAGATGCCTGCTCTGCGGTCGCATCAGATAATACAGTATCCAGCGAGGGACAACCCCGCGAGTCACTTATGATAAGTGCGGAACAAGTGGCCAAGATGCTCGAAGAAGCCATGGCTAAACAACAGGAGAGCTTCAGGTTCGAAATGCAGATGGCCATGCAGAATATGAGAGAAATGCATGACCAACAAATCCAAGCACTGACAAACCAGCAAGGTGAACCAAGTCGTCATAACCAGGTTAATCAGGAAGATGAGGACACAGGTGCGGGTGAAGCTCATAATGCCAATAATCCTCCCGTCAATACAGGGGGTGGTATCGAGGATGCTAGTCATAACGCCACACTTCCACCTCAGAATCGTGCTAACGAAAATACAGGTGAAAGTTTAAAGATTAAAAACCTCGAGAGCAAAATCAATATGTTGATTTCCGCTCAAGAGATGAAGAAGACGGGCATTCCTTGTCCATACCCAAGAGAATGGGAATCAAACCCGTATCCGGCGAAGTTCAATCTAATTAACTTCACGCCGTTTGATGGGAAGGGTTCACCCACTCAGCATTTGATTTACTTCAAATCACACCTAGGGGTTATCTCTGGTAATGAGCCTCTGATAGTACGGTCCTTCGTTGGCACTCTTCGTGGAGCCGCCTTCGATTGGTATCGCCGCCTCAAGCCAGAAAGTGTGAATAGCTGGGACGACATGGAGACTAAATTCCTCACCAACTTCTTCGACGACGACACCGAGATATCCTTCGGGTCGTTGCTTGACGAGAAACAGAAAGACGGGGAATTAGTTGATACCTTCGTTAAAAGGTTCCGGAACAAGGCGATGAACTGTCGGGACCCGATCACTGAGGAGTTCATTCTCCAGACTTTCCACAATAACCTCGCATTGGACGTGTTGGAAGCAATAGGGACAGCACCGTCCAACACTTGGAAAGACTTGAAGGTGCACGGTGAACAAGCTGAACGCTTCCTCCGAAGGAAGAAGGCCGAGAGGAGCCAATCGACGACTAATCCTCCGAACTCGAACTTCGCCTCCCGTGGTAAGGGCAAGGCACCTGCAGCTGCTGTTGATAATAATCCAACGTTGCAACAGCAGCCCTGGAGACAGCAGAAGACTTCAGATCAGAGGCTCCAAAAAGAGTACTCCTTCAAGGACGAAGATGTTCCAGCCATCTTCGAATCCTTCCTTGAAAATAACAAGATCAAGCTACCACCGATCACGAATCAGGAGGAAGCTGACGATACTGTGGATCCGAAGTACTATGCGTACCACAGGATGATCCTTCATCCCACCAAGATCTGCTTTACTTTAAAGAATAGCATCCAGACCTTGGTTGAAGCCGGCATCATAACGCTAGGGTAAGCCAGTTGAGAACGGCAACACTCCGAAGAGTATATGAGTATAAACTGCTTCTCAATCCTCCGACCGGTATAAGAGGTTAAACTGCTCCCTGATACTCTAATAGGTATATGAGTCTAAACTGTTTCCTATCGTTGACGGGAAGTTCCTAGAGAATTTTATACGTAATATTCTTAAGGATAACCCGATCATACAACCAGATGCAATGATAAACCCAGTTTTGCGAAGAAGCTGGGGGTGGATGATTCATGTAACGGGAAGTTCCCGAAAGGATGTTACATGTAATTTTCTTAGGGATAACCTGATCATCACAAATTAGATGATAAACACTAAACCCCAACTTTGATTTATATGAGTCAACACTCCCGTTGTGATTTGTACTCTCACTCTCACTATCTACTTGGTCAAACCTTCCTACAGTTAGGGCCACAACCAAAATCCCCTCTTGATTCCTTCAATGAACGAGAGGCCCATAAATTGAACGATCAAACCTTCCTACAGTTAGGATCGTCTCAAACTCCCGCTTGGTCAAACCTTCCTACAGTTAGGGCCAAAACCACAATTCACTCTCGATAAACGAGGAATTCACCTTTAATTCCGTAATCCAACCTTCCGACAGTTAGGATTATCCGAATCTTTCCAATTCTCAGAGTGGAGATCCCACTTCTAGTTTCACCTTTCTGGATTATGGGGGTGGAGATCCCACCCTGAGTTTCCTTTGCATCTGAAGATAGAATATAAAATTCTTCCTCTTCAGTTTTGGGAGACAGGATATAAAATTCTTCCTCTCCCGCATTGGGTTCGCCTTTACCCTAAAAGAAGACCGGGAAATAGAATATAAAATTCTTCCTTTCCCACACCAACCTTTTCAAAGAATTCATCAATCTAGGATTCATCCTACGAAGTTTATCCCGAATCCTACGCAGGGATAAGTCTGCGCCTAACACGCGCTGCCGGTTTAGTCTTTCTCCGTAGAAAAAGACACTAGAGTTCGATTCTGGGGTATCCTATCCCGAAATCTAAGTAGGGATAAGTCTGCGCCTAACCCGCGTTGCTGGTTAGTTCTTAACCGTTAAAAAGAACACCCGCCCACATATTCAATGTTGTGGCAGGTTGTTATTAATAACACCAAAATCCATGCCTTACACGCATGGGGAATTTCATCCTGAATCCTAAGAAATGATATGCCGACGCCTAACACACGTCGCCGGGTTAGTCTTTTACTAGCCAAGAAGACACCAAAACCTGATTCTGGGGACCTTTATCCCGAAGCCTAAGTAGGGATAAGTCAGCGTCTAATACACGTTGCCGGGTAGCCTATTCCCGTAACAATGGCGAAGTCTACTTATTCGAAGTCGTAGCAGTGAGTCTCAGAGAATTCACTCTCTTAGCACAACGTTACATGCGGAACGGATTTAGACAATCCGCATGCTAGCCCGACTCAAACGGTAGTCGGTAAAGGCTAATCAAATCCGTTGAAGGCTGGGGGTTAGCCAAAAATCCTAAAGTCAACGCCTAACACGCGTTGCCGGGTAGCCTATTTCCGTAACAAATGGTAAACCCTATGTATTCGACATCATAGCACAAAGTCTCAGAGAATTCACTCTCTTAGCACAACGTTACATGCGGAACGGATTTAGACAATCCGCATGCTAGCCCGACTCACACGGTAGTCGATAAAGGCTCATCAAACCCGTTGATGACTGAGAATTTACCAAAAATTCTATAAATGCGAGTCATTGACGCATCAACTTTATGAGTTGGTCTCGTGACTTGGGCATCCAACAACCTCGGGATAAGATCCATATATGCAGACGAAACAGCTGTAATAGTTGGTCCTGCAGTCCTAAATTTAAGACCGCCACGCTCTAATTCCTTAAGAGCTTAAACTGTGTAGACTCCAGCATACGTACGAGTATAAACTGTGTCAAACGCCGGACAACGCGTCACAATGAAGCTCAAACGCCGGACAACGCGTTGCAAATGAAGACTCAACGCCAACAATCGATGGTCGGTTCTATGTTGAAAAAGCAAACACGAGCTAAAGATCAGGAAATCAGGAATTGACTCCAAGTTCAAAATTCCGACAACGGTCAGACAATAAATGTAGCATCGGAACCCTTGCAGACATTCGACAAAGCACCGAATAGCTTGGAGGATTGAAAGAATCAAGAATAGAAGCCATTCCAAGGTCCCGTTACACCGATTGAAGGTTGGGACAATCATATCCAAAGTACTCCAGACTCTTCTATAAAAGAATGAGGTTGAAATACTTTGGAGGGGGTATCTGTAGGCGTATTAAACTGCTTATAGGTCCCTTAACACAGCTCGGCACAGTGATTCGACAAACCAACGAACCATCGGGCGATATATCCAAGCATGTTCGTTAGACAACAACACCGAAGCCAAGTGAGACGCGATGAAGCGGATTAACGAGGTGACGAGGTTAACGAACCGTACGCAAACAACATCCAATCGCGTGCCCAATCAAGCTAACGGGTCGATGAATCAACGAGTCATCCAACCGTAGAGTCCACCACATCAAACAAGATCGGGAGCGGACTCGAACTCG
>BQKN01037767.1:0-30984 GCA_022839385.1 Asparagus kiusianus
GATTATTCATGGTTTTCAATATTGACATGAAATATTACATAATTATCATAGCATGATTAATTTTTTTGACAAGGACAGAAGCATAAAAATTCGTTTAAACTGGATTAGACTAATTAGGAAATACTAACCTAAGGTTTAAGCATGATTAATTAACATAAAAAGACAATTAGACTTCAAACTAGGGTTAACATATGAATTAAGCATGTTTAAAAGATTAAAAACGAAATTAAATAAAACCCTAATGATGATGATAATGTTCTATCATAAATAGCAAGAAAAACTAATAGATCTACCATTTATTTAAGTTTAAACATCAAAACTCTAATTTTTAATACTACAAGTTAAGATTTAAACATGAAAACACGTATTAAGCCTCATATTAACAACTAAAATGAGTTATTTAACTATAGGGATAGGTTTGGACGAAGATAATCTTGCCTCAAGTTATTGTTGATCCTCCCAACACGCGTGCAAGATATCTTCCCTTGCTAAAACACAAATCTCATCTTCCTCTCGACGAAATTCCCACTAAAATCTTCCAAAAACTCAAGATTCTAGGCTAGGGTATAAGAGGAGGGGTGGCTGTTGGATTCTCATGAGAAAGTGTAGCAGAAATAGGTTTAAAAGAGTTTATATAAGTCTGGAATTAAAGCAAAACGGATATAACCTAAAATCCAAAAGAAAACTGGAAATTAGCCTATAAGTCAACTTACGTATCGGATAAGTCAACTTACGGCTTTAATAAGTCGACTTATTTTAAGTAAACTCATAAGTCGACTTAGCAGAGATTTTATAATTTTTCTTCTATTTTCGTGTATATTCTCGTGCATGTTTCTCTCCTCCACTCACATATATATACTGAATTGATCTCAAATCAATTCCTAACATACTCAAACATCAAAATATGTTATTTATCACCATATAGCATATTTATTATTATTTATCACATAATATTCAAATTCACATGGTTTTACATTCTCCCCCCCTCTATTAAAAGAACTTTGTCCCCGAAATTCTTCAAGCCTATCTTAGGGATTAATAATATAAGAAAAGTACTAAGAGGGAAAAATCCAGACAAGGAAACTCTCCCGTACAGATCTCGTACCATTAATATTTAGATATGAAACATATCAGTATCTATAGTTAACAAATCTAGAATGCCAATATTCCCACTTAACCCCTAACTAAACGGAACTAGTACGTCAGGCGAAAAATCCAAATAACAAACCCCCCATATATATACCATGTGTTCCGAATGATTAGGAGCTAAGTATCAATATCCTCATTCTAACGTTAAGTATAAATCTAATCATATAGATAATATACCAAATCAAATCAATCAATCCACCTGCTCTAACAGATGTGGGTATTCGTGATGTATAACATCTCCGTAGTCCCGAGAATCCTCCTCAATATCTATACTTAACAGTGTAAAATGCACATACTCCCATTTAACCCCTAATTAAGCGGAAGAAGTACGTCAGGCAAAAAATCCAAACAATGAACCCCCCATATATATACCATGTGTACCGAATAGTTAGGAGCTAAGTGTTAATATCACCATTCTAGCATTAAGTATAGATATGAGACTATAGATAATCATAAACATAGGAAAATTATATCAAAATAATTTACTTGATCAAGTAGGTGCAAGTCGTCACGATGCATATCCTCATCGCACCCTAAGAAACTTCCTCAGCTCTTTTCTGATTCCATTGAACTTAAACTAAATGTATCACTTTGCTTCTAAGTCTCTTGTCCTCCTTGGTAAGAATACATACAGGAATTTCAATAGTAGTCAAATCATTATGAATTTTAACCATTGGCTCGTCTAGCGCTTGTTGCTGCTCCTCGTCACGTAGATGCTTCTTAAGCATCGAAACATGAAAGATAACGTGTATACTCAACATCGATGCTGGAAGATCTAACCGATACGAAACAACTCCATTGCGTTCTAATATCCTGAACGAACCAATATACCTCGGGGCAAGCTTCCCCTGCCTACCAAAAAACTGTACTCCATTCATTAGTGGCACCTTCAATAAGACATAGTCCCTAACCTGGAACTCTACCAAATAAGCAGTCTACAAGGCCTCCCGTACAACGCCTCATACAATGCTATACCAATTGTCACTTGGTAATTATTGTTATAAGAGAATTCAATCAATGGGATAAGGTCCTCCCAATTGCCCTAGAAATCTAAGATACACGCTCGCAACATATCCTCCAGCACCTGGTTAACCCTATCTGTATGTCCATCTATTTGCGGGTTGAAGACACTCGAATATGACAACTAGCTCTTGAAAGAATTATGGAAACTCCTCTAGAAATGTGAAATGAAAACTAAGCCTCGGTCTGATACGATCGTCTTTGGAACTCCATGTAATCTTACTATCTCTTGGATGAATATCTTCGCATAAGCCTCCGTTGTGTAAGTCGTCTTCACTAGTATGAAATGTACTGACTTCATCAATCTATCTACTATCATCCAATTGAATCATTCCACTTCTTTTATCTTGAAAATCCTACAAAGAAGTCCATAGAAATATGTACCCGCTTCTACTCCGGAATGGGTAAAGACTGTAGGGTTCCTGCCGGTCTCTGATGTTCTGTTTTTACTTGCTAACAGGTAAACCATTTAGCCACATACTCTATAATCTCCCTACGCATGTCTTTCCACCAAACGTGTCTCTTTAGGTCCTTGTACATTTTAGTTGTGCCTAGATGCATTGTGTACCTGGTACGATGTGCCTCGTCAAATAAGTTCTTCTTCAACTAAGGATCACTCGGCATCACTAACCGACCCTTCATTCAAAGTCATTCATCTTCTCCAACGGTCCAATCAGCTTTTGGCTATTTAGAGATCTCCCACTTTTGGGTTTGAATCCAAGAGTCCTCTAGCCAAGCTCTGACCACCTTTTTACTCCAAGATGGGTGCACGGATAATGCTCCTAAAAATGCGTTGCTCCCGCTAATCTCCGGTCTGAAATAAAAAAAGCTAAGGTTGTGAAGATCTTGATATAACAACCACCTCAAAGCTGCAATCTGATGTCGATACTTCATGCTCAATGCATCTGCTACAACATTAGCCTTTCTCGGATGGTACGAAATCACGAATTCATAATCTTTGATAAACTCAACCCATCTTCATTGTCTTTGATTTAGCTCCTTATGATAGAAGAGGTACTTCAAACTCTGATGATCCGTGAAAAGGTTGAACTGCACCCCATACTGATTATGTATCTATGTCTTTAGTACAAAGACCACTGTTGTCAGCTCCAAATCGTGCGTGGGATAATTCTACTCATGTGTCCTTAACTGTCATGATATGTATGTCACAACCCTATAGATCTGCATCAAAACACCTCCTAGATCCGATAACGATGTATCTGTATAAACTACGAAGGTCCTAACACTACTCGGGATGATCAATACCGGCACTGTAGTTAACTTAGCCTTCAAAGTCTCAAAGGCCTCCTGGCACCCCGTGCCCCCAAACAACAGTACACCCTTCTTCGTAAGACACGTAAGTGGTATCATAATCTTTGAGAAGTCCCAAATGAACTTTCGGTAATAACCGGTCAAACCCAAGAAATTATGAATATCTGAAACTGTTTTTGGCGGCTCCCAATCTAGTACTACCTCCACCTTAGCGGAATCTACTGCTATGCCCTCTCTGCTGATGACGTGGCCTAAAAATCTGATTTTTAACAGCCAAAACTCGCATTTGCTAAACTTGGCGTATAGCTGATGCTCCCGCAAAGTCGACAATGGCAAATGAAGATGCTACACGTGATATGCCTCTAATCCCGAATAGATAAGGATGTCGTCGATGAGTACGATCACGAACTTGTCAAAATAAGGACGAAAAACCTGGTTCATCAAATCCATAAATACCATGGGTGCATTGGTCGATCCAAATAGCATAACAAAAATTCAAAAGACACATACCGAGTCAGAAAGGTGGTCTTGAGAATATCCATCTCCCGTACCTACAACTGATGATAGCCAGAACGAAGATCTATCTTTGAGAAACACTATGCTTCCTGCAACTGATCGAATATGTCATCAATCCTCGGTAGTGGATACTTGTTCCGGATGGTGACTTTGTTCAACTCAGAATAATCTATACATAGGCGCATTTTAAAACCCCGATAATTTATGAATAATATAGTTAATGTGTGATAAATTATGATATGTGGATATTTAGTATGAAAAATACCATTTAATGGTATATGAGTATAATACCATATGATTTGAGTATGAACGAGTTCATACATGAGAGAGAAAAGAGTTGAAACATGCAGAAATGGCCAAACATATGTAAACTGGAAATGTCCGGTCCGGTCGACCGCCATGGTTGACCGCAACCCGATCGACCACCACGGTCGACCACGATACCTGCAGTCTGTTTTTTCCTGTTTTGAGTTGGTTTCGGATTTCTAAACCCATATCCGTTTTCCTCTAATATATATATGAGTTTTTCATGTTTTTCTCAGTTTTCCTAAGAACCCTAACAGCCACCAAAACCCCCAAACCCTAGTTTGATTTCTTAGAGAAGATTGGAGGCTTTCAAGTTGGGTTTTTGTTGATTCTTGGCTTTTGGAGTGGAGATCTCCTTCGACGGTGCTTCTAACACATTTTCCTACAACTCCAGGCAAGTATCATCTCTGCTAATCCCCCTCCTAGTTTTTAAAATGTTTTCAAAGAGTTTTAAACATGTTTTGTAGAACCTAAATGACTAGTTTATGAATAAAGTCAACTTCTTTTGTATTATATGTAAAGAGACTAGGTCTTCCTATGCTAAAAAGGTTGAGAATGATTTTTATAGAAGTATTTAATACCTGAAGATGATTTTAAAACATGGATAATCTAAAGAAAGAAGTTTGTTTCGTTGTTTTGAGCTTTTATGCATGTTTTTAGGGTTTTGTATACAAATCTAACGCATAAAATCATGTTTATAATTGTTGAGTTGTTTCCAGATGTTCATATCTACTGTGACATGTTTGCATACAAGTTTTATGAAGTTTTTATCATGTTTGAATCACATAAACATGACTATACACGACACATATTTAAAAATCTGAGAATCTAAAAATCTGGTTCACTATCGACCACCACGGTCGACCGCGTGTGTCTACGGTCGACCCCCACTGTCGACCGCATGCAGGACAGAGACACTATTAACCTTAGAACCCGTCGCGGTCGACCGATGCTTATGTGCGGTCGACCGCCACGCAGATTTTGGCATGTGCATGTTGTTTGGATTTGTTTTGGGTTTTTGAGAGAATTCCTCGATCTCGTACTGATATATTACAGTGTTTAAGAGTTGTTTAACACCTAGGACGACGGTGAATTCTAGATATAGACACGCACACAGAGATATGTGCATTTATACTTAGTTTGTGTTGGATTGACACACTTATGACACAAGTTAAACAGGTAAACACATATGAATAGTGTTGTTTTATACGTATCTGGAAATAGGGAGATGAAACCTATTTACCGCAGAACGATTGAGTAAGAATATTACAATAGTATCGTTATTTCATGTATCCAGAATGGGAAGATAATAAATCCCATTGCCGCAGAGCGATTGAGTAAGAACATTACAAAAGTATCGCTATAGCACAAGATGATGCACACATAGAAATTTGATCAGTTGTAAGTTTTACTTTCATGATAGACTACCCGTGAGTAAGGTATTCCCTTTGAGTTTTGGCAAACCCATTATGGATGGCAGTTATATTAGTTTTGGTTGGCATCCTCTTATATTAGAGCAGGTTACTCGGATGTAATTCGAGAAGAAGTATTTCTTCTTTATGTTGGAGTTTTGAGTATGTTTCCTTGACTATTTGTTTTCAATAGAGAACTATATGAATCATTTGATATATGCATGTCCTTACTCTATTTTCTTTTATACTCCTACCCCTTTCCCTGGGGAGAGGTAGTGATGATTTCGCTAGTGCTTTGACGCTCATTGTTTCCCCTCTTTCAGGTAGCAAGTCCGGCGCACGGAGAGTCACAGGTTGATGGGACATATTAGTTATCTGTTTAGTTATTTATTATATTTTGTAGTTATTGCAGAACTTCACATGTAGTTGATTATTTTTAGACTCTAGATTGATATTTTATTTCTTAGAGTTGAGAGCTATTGTGAGACTTGGTTTATTTGACTCATTGTATTTGAGATTCAGTTCAGACTCAGTAAAATATCTACTTCATCTCAGTTGGGCTCATTATTAATATTTCTTATGCTTCTTCTGTGTATATTTTTAGTGTTGTTCGATTTTGAGTATTTACCTGTCTGTACCTTCATCTATTTATTGTTTCCACTAGAGAGATAGTGATTGTGATGGTGAAACATGTTATAGCATGGAGTTGGTGCTTGGTAGGTTTGACAATCCGAGTTTTACCTTGGACTGTAGCCTTGTGTGAACCCTGGGGCGTCACAATTAGTATCAGAGCTCTAGTTCTAATATCCTTAGGATCATTTTATGTGTCATATTGTGGAGTTTAGGATAGAGTTTCCTAGGGATCATGTATACAGTCCGCTAGGAATCCTTAGCATGAGTGAGGACGTACTATATATGTACACGGAAAATCTAATATTTTTTTATTGATGATCTATTTGCTTTGAATAATAAAGCATGATATGAGATATATGTGATACGATTTATTTATTGGTATATGTTATATCTTTCATGCTTGAGATCTAATTTACTGTGTAATAAGCTCTATTTTGGAATTATAGATGCCAGGAAGTGGTCGTGGACGCCGAGTTTCTCGTGCTCAGGGAGTTGAGCAGGAAGATAGGAAGCTCGAGCCACAGCAGGCTCCGCAGTACCTAGTGGATCTCATAGCACCATTGGCAGCTCGTATGGCGGATATTGAGGAGCAGTTAGCAGCCTAGGTTCGTCAAGAGCCTTCCGTTCACGTATAGGCACCCGTACAGGAGTCATCTATTCGATAGGAAGTTTCAGAAAGGGCACCAGTGGTCCCACCGACACCACTAGTTGAGGACGGAGCAGCTAATCAGGAGGATTGGCTTCATTTAGTTGAAAGGTATCAAAAGTTGAAAGTACCAGAGTTCCATGGTTCGACGGATTCCATTGCTGCACACAAGTGGAAAGAGGATGCGAGCAACATCTTAGACATGCTGAATGTCAACACTGTGCAGAAGCAGAGGCTAGCGGCTTTCCTCCTCAAAGGCGATGCAGGAGGATGGTATAGGCTCCGTTTCACCCCAGAGCAGAGGATGACGGTTTCATGGGAGACCTTTATATATCTGTTTAATGAGCAGTATGTTTCGGCTATAGAGAAAGTTGGAAAAGAGTTAGAGCTGGCTCGTTTAGAGCAGGGAGATATGTCTATCATGGACTTTGAGAGTAAGTTCATGTTATTGCTTAGGTTAACCGGTATGTAGCACACAAAGGAGCGTCAGGCTCATATGTTCTTGATGGGACTTTGTCCGGGGTTACGCTAGTACATAGTACCTCGGCGGTTTCATTCAGTGCGGGAGGTGGCAGATGCTGCCATGGCTCAGGAGACAGATACAGCCTTATTCATCAAAGGCAAGGACAACGGTAAGTTAGGATAGTCCGAGGACAAAGGAAAGGGTAAGAGACCATTTGGAGGCTTAGGAAGACCCCACCAGCAGGGTAAGGGTCTACATCAGCAGGGTCCCTATAAGAAGGGCCGTCAGTAGGACCAGAGAGCGTAGTAGCAGCGCCGATTTCAGGGAGCTTATTAAAATTGTAACAAGATCGGACATCGAGCGGCCGAGTGCCACAGTGCTCCCGCAGCAGGCCAGCAGGGTAGGACACGGTAGCAGCAGAACCACGCTTAGGGACATGGTCAAGACCAAAGGTTAGGATAGAGGCACCTCCAGTAGTCCCGAGGATTAAGGGACAAGTTCGAGCAGTCCAGGAGACCCAGCAGAGGCAGATGGCACCATTCACTCTAGGTGATGCAGAGCAGCAGACCGGTAGGGTGTATGTAGTTGTTCCTCATGATCATGACGCGAGCGGAGCTATGGTGGAAGGTACATTTCGTGTGAATTCCTTTCCAGCACGTATTCTTTTTGATTCTGGCGCTTCACATTCTTTTATCTCCTATGATTTTTCGGTTAGACTTCGGCTTGTAGCTCAGCCGTTAGATTTCCCATTATCTGTATCTACTTCGTTGGGAGAGATGTCTCTGTTAGAGAGTATTTGTAGGAGATGCATCGTCAGCTTGGACGATTCTGACTTCGCGATTGATTTGATCGTGTTGCATATGTTTGAATTTGATGTGATTCTTGGTATGGATTGGCTATCTTCCTACCATGTGAGTATCAACTGTTTTGCGAAAACAGTCAGTTTGAGAGCATGTGATGGATCAGAGTTAGTGGTAGCTACCTCCAGAGGCAACCAGTTTACGGAGTCATTTCTGGCATACGTAGAGGTGGCGATATTACGAGATCGGAGCGCGGATTTGAGTGAGATGCGAGTAGTCTCAGATTACCAGGATGTCTTCCAGGACATACCAGGATTACATCCAGTGAGAGAGGTTGAGTTTTGCATAGAGTTGCAGCCAGGCACCGCACCGATTTCCCGAGCTCCTTACCGTATGGCGCCTGCTGAGATGAGGGAGCTACAGACCCAGATCGATGAGTTGTTGTCTCAGGGCTTCATTCGACGGAGTCATTCTCCGTGGGGAGCACCGGTCCTTTTTGTGAAGAAGAAGGACGGGAGTATACGATTATGTATAGATTATCACGAGTTGAACAAGGTCACTATCTGTAACAGGTACCCATTATCGTGGATCGACGACTTGTTCGACCAGTTGCAAGGAGCATAGTGTTTCTCGAAGATAGATCTTCGTTTTGGTTATCATCAGTTGCGATTTTGGGAGATAGATATTCCCAAGACCGCTTTCCTGACTCGATATGGGTCTTTCGAGTTTCTTGTCATGCCATTTGGGCTGACCAATGCACCCGCGATATTCGTGGATTTGATCAATCAGGTTTTCTGTCCATACTTGGACCAGTTTGTGATAGTCTTCATCGACGATATTCTTATCTACTCGTGGTCGGAAGCAGAGCATGAGCAGCATTTGAGGTTAGCATTGCAGATATTGAGAGAGCACCAATTGTATGCTAATTTTAGCAAGTGTGAATTCTGGTTATCAGAGGATAGATTTTTGGGCCATGTTATTAGCCGGGAGGGCATTATAGTGGATCCGGCTAAGGTAGAAGCCGTACTTGATTGGGAGCCACCGAAGACAGTTACCGAGATTCATAGTTTCTTAGGCCTGGCAGGCTATTATAAAAAATTCATTCAGGACTTCTCGAGGATTTCCACACCACTTACACGCCTTACTAAGAAGGGTGTATAGTTCATTTGGAGCATACAGTGCCAGAAGGCATTTGAGACATTGAAGACTAAGTTGACTTCAGCTCCAGTTTTGGTTCTTCCTAGAAGTGATAAGACTTTTGTTTTCTACACTGATGCATCCTTATCAGGTCTTGGCGGTGTATTGATGTAGACCCAGAGAGTCGTAGCCTATATTTTGAGGCAGCTGAGGACTCATGAGCAGAATTATCCCACGCACGATTTGGAGCTAGCAGCAGTGGTCTTTGCACTGAAGGCGTGGAGACATTATTTGTATGAAGTATAGTTTGAGTTATTCACAGATCACCAGAGTTTAAAGTACCTCTTCTCGCAGAAAGAAGTCAACCAGAGGCAATGGCGATGGGTAGAATTTATCAAGGATTATGAATTTGCTATTCAGTATCATCCGGGAAAGGCGAACGTGGTAGCAGACGCGTTGAATAGGAAACGTCGTCGTGGACTAGCAGCTTTGAGGTGTTCACTACATCGGGATCTTTATACCCTCAGCCATTTTGATTTCAGGCCAGAGATTGGCGCGAGCCGTGTGTTCTTAGGAGCGTTATCTGTACAGCCATATTTGAGAGATAGAATAGTCGGAGCTCAGATAGAGGATTCTTGGATTCAAACCCGCAAGAGGGAGATCTTCAAAGAACCCAAGGATGATTGGACTATTGGAGTAGATGGAGGCCTTAGGATGAAGGACAGGATCGTTATGCCGAACAATCTACAGCTGAAGAGGGAACTATTTAACGAAGCTCATCGCAGTAGATATACAGTGCACCCAGGCACGACGAAAATGTACAAGGATCTAAAGAGGCATTTTTGGTGGAGTGGTATGCGCAAAGAGATTGCAAATTATGTGGCTAAGTGTTATACCTGCCAACAAGTTAAAGCAGAACATCAGAGACCTGCAGGAACCCTACAGCCTTTACTCATTCCTGAGTAGAAGTGGGTAGATATTTTCATGGATTTCATAGTAGGGTTGCACAAGTCAAGGAAAGGAAATGATTCTATTTGGGTCATAGTGAACAGATTGACTAAGTCCGCACATTTCTTACCTATGAGGATGACTCATACAGCAGATATGTATGCGAGGAATTTTATTCGGGAGATTGTTAGATTACATGGAGTTCCGGAGATGATTGTATCAGATCGAGGCTCAGTCTTCACATCTCATTTTTGGAGGAGTTTTCAGGATGCTTTTGGCAGTCAGTTGTCATTTAGCAGTGTTTTCCACCCCTAGACAGATGGATAGACCAAGAGGGTGAATCATATTTTAGAGGACATGCTGAGAGCGTACATTATATATTTTCAGGATAGCTGGGAGGATCACATCCTACTGATCAAATTTGCATACAATGATAGTTATCAAACTACCATCGGGATGGCACCGTATGAAGCTTTGTACGGGAGACCTTGTAGATCGTCTATATGTTGGGCAGAACCAGAGGATAGTCTATTGATTGGTCCAGAGTTAGTTAGACAGACCACAGAGAAGGTGGCATTGATTCGAGAGCGCATTCTTGTGGCGCAGAGTCGGCATAAGAGCTATACAGATCAGCAGAGACGACCATTAGAGTTCCAGGTCGGAGACTCAGTCATGTTGAAAGTATCATCGATGAAGGGCGTTCAGTCATTCGGTAGATGAGAGAAGCTTGCCCCGAGATATGTGGGTCCTTTCAGGATCATCGAGCGCATTGGAGCTGTTTCTTACAGATTAGATCTTCCAGCATCGATGTCTAGTATACACGATGTCTTTCATGTCTCGATGCTTAAGAAGCATCTGCAAGATGATGAACAGCAGAGAGTGATTGACTCACCAGAGATTGAGATTTAGGATGATTTGACTACCGTAGAGGTACTGATATGCATACTTACTAGAGAGGATAAAAAGCTTAGGAATAAAGTCATTCCATTAGTGAAGATGCAGTGGAACCGGCAAGGAGCCAAAGAGATTTCTTGAGAGCGCGAGGAGGATGTTCTTCGCGACTACCCGCACCTGTTTGAACAGGTATGATGTTGATATGCTTATATGACTTTGATAGTTGTTATTATCTATGATTGTTTAGTCACATTTATATTTATCTTTAACACTAGAATGAGGATATTTTTACCTGATCCTTAATCAATTGAAGTATATGGTACATACATGAGAGTTTTCTTATTTGGATTATTTCGCTCGACGTACCAATTTCATTTAGTTAAGGATTTAGATAAGAATGTTTGCATTCTAGGTTGTTAACTTTAAATATCATTGTGCTAATGCTATGTGATGTGTGCAGAAGGAATTCTTAATATAAATTATACCTTCTTAATGTGTTTTCCCAATTATTAAGCTTTGAGATACGACTGCGGAATTTCGAGTAAGAAATCCCCTTAAGGGGGGGTGAATATAAAACCCTGATAATTTATGAATAATATAATTAATGTGTGATAAATTATGATATGTGGATATTTAGTATGATAAATATTATTTAATGGTATATGTGTATAATACCATGTGATTTGAGTATGAACGAGTTCATACATGAGAGAGAAAAGAGTTGAAACATGCACAAATGGCCAAACATATAGAAACTAGAAATGGCTGGTCCGGTCGACCGCCGCGGTCGACCGCAGCCCGGTCGACCGCCACGGTCAACCGCGATACATGCAGTCTATTTTTCTCCTGTTTTGAGTTGGTTTCGGATTTGTAAACCCATATTCGTTTTCCTCTGATATATATATGAGTTTTACATGTTTTTCTCAGTTTTCCTAAGAACCCTAATAGCCACCAAAACCCCCTAAACCCTAGTTTGATCTCTTGGAGAAGATTGGAGGCTTTCAAGTTGGGTTTTTGTTGATTCTTGGCTTTTGGAGTGGAGATCTCCTTCGACGTTGCTTCTAACACGTTTTCCTACAACCCCAGGAGAGTATCATCTCTGCTAATCCTCCTCCTAGTTTTCAAAACGTTTTTAAAGAGTTTTAAACATGTTTTGTAGAGCCTAAATGACTAGTTTATGAATAAATTCATCTTCTTTTGTATTATATGTAAAGAGACTAGGTCTTCCTATGCTAAAAAGGTTGAGAACGATTTTTAAAGAAGTATTTAATACCTGAAGATGATTTTAAAATATGGTTAATCTAAAGAAAGAAGTTTGTTTCATTGTTTTGAGATTTTATGCATGTTTTTAGGGTTTTGTATGCAAATCTAATGCATAAAATCATGTTTATAATTGTTGAGTTGTTTCCAGGTGTTCATATCTGCTGTGACATGTTTGCATACAAGTTTCATGAAGTTTTTATCATGTTTGAATCAGATAAACATGACTATACACGACACATATTTAAAAATCTGAGAATCTAAAAATCTGGTTCAAGGTCGACCGCCACGGTCGACCGCGTGTGTCCATGGTCGACCGCATGCAGGACAGAGACACTGTTAACCCTAGAACCCGTTGCGGTCGACCGATGTTTATGTGCGGTCGACCGCCACGCAGATTTTGGCCTGTGCATGTTGTTTGGATTTGTTTTGGGTTTTCGAGATAATTCCTTGATCTCATACTGATATATTACAGTGTTTAAGAGTTGTTTATCACCTAGGACGATGGTGCATTCCAGATGTGGACACGCACACCGAGATATGTGCATTTATGCTTAGTTTGTGTTGGATTGACACACTTATGACACAAGTTAAACAGATAAACACATATCAATAGTGTTGTTTTATACGTATCCGAAAATAGGGAGATAAAACCTATTTGCCGCAGAACAATTAAGTAAGAGTATTACAATAGTATTGTTATTTCATGTATCCGGAATAGGGAGATAATAAATCCTATTGCCGCAGAGCGATTGAGTAAGAACATTACAAAAGTATCGCTATAGCACAAGATAATGCACACATAAAAATTTCATCAGTTGTAAGTTTTACTTTCATGATAGACTACCCGTGAGTAGGGTATTCCCTTTGAGTTTTGGCACACCCATTATGGACAACAGTTATATTAGTTTTGGTTGGCATCCTCTTATATTAGAGCAGGTTACTCGGATGTAATTCGAGAAGAAGTATTTCTTCTTTATGTTGGAGTTTTGAGTATGTTTCCTTGACTATTTATTTTTCATAGAGAACTATATGAATCATTTGATATATGCATGTCATAACTCTATTTTCTTATATACTCCTACCCCTTCCCTTGGGGAGAGGTAGTGATGATTTTGTATGCGCTTTGACGCTCGTTGTTTCCCCTCTTTCAGGTAGCGAGTCCGGTGCACGGAGAGTCACAGGTTGATGGGACATCTTAGTTGTCTGTTTAGTTATTTATTATATTTTGTAGTTCTTACAGAACTCCACATGTAGTTGATTATTTTTAGACTCTAGATTGGTATTTTATTTCTTAGAGTTGAGAGCTATTGTGAGACTTGGTTTATTTGACTCATTGTATTTGAGATTCAGTTGTGACACAGTGAAATATCTACTTCATCTCAGTTAGGCTCATTATTAATATTTCTTATGCTTCTTCTGTGTATATTTTCAGTGTTGTTCGATTTTGAGTATTTACCTGTCTATACCTTCATCTATTTATTGTTTCCACTAGAGAGATAGTGATTGTGATGGTGAAACATATCATACCATGGAGTTGGTTCTTGGCAGGTTTGACAATCCGGGTTTTACCTTAGACTACAGCCTTGTGTGAACCCTGGGGCATCACACGCATGCCGTTGTCCTTCTTCTTCATGAAAAGGACCGGCGCTCCCCATGGAGAATGACTCCATTAAATAAAACCCTAAGATAGTAACTCATCCAGCTAAGTCTGTAGCTCCCACATCTCAGCAGGTGTCATGCGATAGGGTGCTCTGGATATAGGTGTTGTGTCTGGCTGCAACTCGATGCAGAACTCAACCTCTCTCACAAGAGGTAACTCAGGTATGTCCTAAAAGACATCCTGATAATCTAAGACAACTCTAGTCTCGCACAAATTAGCATCTTGATTACTCAGCATTACCTCCTCGATGTACGCTAAAAATAACTCTGCAAATTGGTTATCCTATGAGGTCGCTATGATCAACTTAGACACATTGGACACCCGCAAGCTGAATGTTTTTGCAAAACAGTCGATACTAACATGATAGGATGATAGTCAATCTATATTGAGAACGACGTCAAACTCTAACATCGGAAAGACGATAAGATCTATGATAAACTTGGACTCATCTTGACTGATGACACATCTCCTACAGATCCTCTCCAATAAGGATACCTCCCCTAAAGGAGTAAACATAGATGACATAACGTCTAAGGGATGTGCAACTAACTGAGCCTATCCATGAAGGTATGAGATATAAAGAAATACGAAGCTCCTGAATCAAATAAGATCCGAGCTGGAAAAGAAATTCACCAAGAAAGTACCTTCCATAATGGCTCCACTCGCATCATGGTCACGTGGTATGACCACATACACTCTGTCGGTGGCTGATGACTACTATACTGTTGGTGGTGGAATCTATGGGACTATTTGTCCCTCATGAATCTCCTAGATAGCGTGAATCTGGCCTGCTGGCCTCTCAATCCTTTGAATGGTAGGTGGTGCCTCTACCATTACCTGTTGCTGTTGTTGGCCGCAACCGTGACCCTAATACTACTTTCCATGACCATGGTTTTGCTATGTATCATTTCCTCATCCTTGCTGCTGACACTAACCTCTGTCCTGCTGGCCTCCTACTGGCACACTGCGATAACCCTTGGCCTTATGGCCAATCTTATTGCAGTTATAACATGCATCCTGGATCATGCGCTACTGCTGCGCTCTAGGATAATGATGTGCTTCCTTCTTAAACTAACCCTGCTGCTGATGGTGAAAACCCTTACCCCATTGCTGGGGTCCTTTTGATCCATCAAAAGGTCTCTTATTCTGGTATCCGAACAATCCTTCTTCCAAAAATAACTCTTAGTACATCTACCCCCAATCAGTTCAGTTCTAGCTGCTTATCAAAAGAGTAGATGAAATCCTTTAATGAAATTGATACTCACTGCTTCGACGTAAACTAAAATTGGTGCTATCTTCCAGCGTCGTCCTTTAAGCTAAATATAACTAATCTCCACTTATGTACTGAGTCGACGTTTAGCATATCTAAAAATAAAAATTCCCACATATTCCTTCCATTTATAGGCTGGAAATGAATCTGATGTGCCCTATAACTCTGGTGCTCTCATCTTATGATATCTTTCTCATTCTTAATAAACCAAGCTTCCTGCTCTGTAGCTCTATTAACAGCTAGATGTGGTGATGGAGTAATCATTAGTATTGCCTCTTCAATAGGTACGACTGGTATGACTGGCAGTGGAACTTCAGAAAGTGTAATCTTTCTCGTTACTCGTTCCTTAAGAGTTTCTAGTCTCCACCTCTACAATCGACGTTACCAAGTTGATCAGATACTATGGAGCCTACTACGGCTCGGGCTCTGTTTGCCCAGTTCTCCTTGTACGAGTTCTACCTCGACCACATCCTCATCCCGACATTTATATTATCATGAGGAGAGCTTGTTAAACACAGTAAATAGGATCTCAAACATAAGAAGAAAATATATATCAATAAGAAAATAGTATCACATATCATTCATCGCATGCTTTTATAATTCAAAGCAAATAGTCATCAAAAAAATTGTAATTTTTGGAATATATGTATATAACATCCTCTCTCATTCTAGGAATTCCTAGCGGACTCTATAAATGAATTCTGAGAAACTCTATCCTAGCTCTACGACTTGACACAGGATGATCCTAAGGATGCTGAAACTAGAGCTCTGATACCAACTATGACATCCCTGGTTTCACACAAGGCTGCAGTCCAAGGTGAACTCAGAGATGCCAGACCTGTCATGCACTCACACTGTGAATAAACACGTTTCACCAATCACAGTAATATCATCTAGTGGAATCAAATAAAAGTGTAGGTACAAAACAGGTAAAATATGGAAATGAACGCAATAGACATGATATAAAAAAGATATCTTATAACTAAAACAATCATGTCTTAACTGTAACACATCTGATAACTGAAATAATGAGAATGGCAATATGAATCAACTAGAATCGTACTAAGACACACTGCCTTTACAATATGAGAGTGAAACTCTAATGTCTAAATAAATTAAATAGAAAAAAATCTATTGTGGAGTCTCTAAAATTTATGTAACGGCGACTATGCAAGAACTCCGTTATCCTACGGCTCTTTGTACCTCTATACTACCTGAAAGAAAAGAAAACAACAAAAAGAATAACAACAAGAGAGTCAGAGTGCTATAGAAAGATTACCTCCATCTGCCCCTAGGAGAAGGGCTACTAAGTGGAGTGAAGTCTCTATCTATTAAGAATAGTCTACCTAGATCATTTTCCCCCGTATCTAAGTAGAATTAATATTTAAAAACCTACAACACGAGTCGTAGTACGTCAAGCGAAATAATTCAAACAAGGAAATCCTCATGTATATACCATATGTCTCAAATTGTAAATGCCTAAACATTAACACCAATCTAGAGATAAATAATCTAAATGAAATCAATAATTAAAAATCCATAACACGAGACGTAGTACGTCGAGCAAAATAATCCAAACAAGGAAATCCTCATGTATATAGCATATGTCTCAAATTGTGAATCACTAATCATTAACCTCAAACTAAGAAATAAAGAAAGCAGTAATGAAAATAAAGATATTAATACATCGTATTTATAATATATCACTGAGGAGATAGAATAAATACCAACATATAATCCCGTATACTTTTAAAAGCAAAGTATCTTGGTATTATATCTCAGCGATGAGTGTTATGCATAACTGGCATCTGCTATGGACTCAGGATATTAATAAATTATCACCATGCAAATCCATGCAAGTTATGATTCATCGTAGTATCATGCAGGAGGAACTAACAAGTCGGCATCCTAACTGTATACTCGACTCACTAGTCTCATCGCAACTCAGTGTGTAACATGAGTGCGGGACGGACTACCAAATAATCATCCTAGAAATACGGCTCACGAACCTCATCGTACCCTAGTGCGGGATGGACTGCTAAATCAAACCTCTAAAAATCAGACTCAATGGCATGTACAATAAGTATATCGACGTACTACCCCACGTAGTACTGAGGTATGAATTAACAATCTTTAATTCTAATGTAAACGGAATATAACCTGTCATACTCCTCTTTCAGATACTCATGTATGTGCAACAACACTATACTTATGTATTCGTGAATAAACGTATATAAAAGTATGGCTCGAACCCCTTGAACACGTCTCAAAATAGTGTACAAATGAACTACATGATTAATTTTTTTTGAATTAAAAGAATTAGGATTAACTACATGATTATTCAAGGTTTTCAATATTGACGTAAAATATTACATAATTGTCATAGCATGATTAATTTTTTTTTTGACAAAGGACAGAAGCATAAAAATTCGTTTAAACATGATTAGACTAATTAGGAAACACTGACCTAAGGTTTAAGCATGATTAATTAACATAAAAAGACATTTAGACTTCAAACTAGGGTTAACATATGAATTAAGTATGTTTAAAAGATAAAAATTAAATTAAATGAAACCCTAATGATCATGATCATGATTCTATCATAAACAACAAGAAAAAATAACAGATCTAGCATGTATTTAAGTTTAAACATCAAAAATCTAACTTTTAAGACTAAAACTTAAGATTTAAACATGAAAACACATATTAAACCTCATATTAACAAATAAAACTAGTTATTTAACTATAGGGATAGGTTTGGACAAAGATAATCTTGCCTAAAGTCGATGTTGATCCTCCCAATACGCATGCAAGATATCTTCCTTTGCTAAAACACAGATCATGCCTTCCTCTCGACGAAATTCCAACCAAAATCTTCCAAAAACTCAATATTCCAGGATTAGGTATGAGAGGAGGGGTGGCAGCTAGATTCTCATGAGAAAGTGCAGCAAAAACAGGTTTAAAAGAGTTTATATAAGTCTGGGATCAAAACAAAATGGATATAACCCGAAACCCAAAAGAAAATAGGAAATCAGCCTATAAGTCGACTTATGTATCTGATAGGTCGACTTATGCTAAGTCAACTTGGGGCTTTGATAAGTCAACTTATTGTAAGTCAACTCATAAGTTGATTTAGCAGAGATTTTATAGTTTTCCTTCTGTTTTCATGCATATTTCATGTATGTTTTTCTCCTCCGCTCCCATATATACAGAGAATTGATTTCAAATCAATTCCTAACATACTCAAACATCAAAATATGGTATTTATCATCATATAACATATTTATTATTATTTATCACATAATATTCAAATTCACAAGGTTTTATATTATCCCCCTATTAAAAGAATTTCATCCCCAAAATTCTACCAGCATATCTTAGGGATTAATAATATGAGATAAGCACTAAGAGGGGATAATCCAGATAAGAAAACCCTTCCGTACACATCTTATACTAATAATCCCCAAATATGAAACATGTCAGTATCTAAAGTTAACAAATCTAGAATGTCAATATTCTCACTCAACCCGTAACTAAACGAAACTAGTACGTCGGGTAAAAAATCCAAACAAGGAACCCCCATATATATACCATTGTTCCGAATGATTAGGAGCTAAATGTTAATATCCCCATTCTAGCATTAAATGTAAATCTACTCATATAGATAATATACCAAATCAAATCAATCAATCCACCTACTCTAACAGATGTGGGTAGTCATGATGCATAACATCTCCGCGCTCCTGAGAATCCTTCTTGATATCTATACTTAATAGTATAAAATACAATACTCCCATTTAACCCCTAACTAAGTGGGACAAGTACGTCGGGCAAAAAATCCAAACAAGGAACACCCCTATATATATACTATGTGTACCGAATAATTAGGAGCTCAGTGCTAATATTACTATTCTAGCGTTAAGTATAGATATGAGCTTATAGATAATCATAAACATAGGCAAACCACATCCAAACAATTTACTTGATCATGTAGGTTCAAGTCGTCGCGATGCATATCCTCATCGCGCCCTAAGAAACTTCATCAGCTTCTTTCCGATTCCATTGATCTTAAACTAAAGGTATCACTTTGTTTCTAAGTCTCTTGTCCTCCTCGGAAAGAATACATATAGGAATTTTAATAGTAGTCAAATCATCATGAATTTCAACCATTGGCTTGTTGGCCTTTTTGTGTTGATGATCTTTTAACAAACAATTTACAACTAATATTGTTTGTCTAGTGTTTGTGTTTTTATATTTATTCTAGGCAAACAATGTGTTGGAGGTTGGATGGAATTGAGCATTCACGATCATATCCAATGGAGGTTAGCGAAATAGTAGAATGAAGCAATGCAATCCAAGTTAAAGATTCAAGTTCAAGCTTCATCCGCTAATTTACCAAGTCGTGCTCATTGAAGACCTTCTTCAAGCTTGGGTAGTTAGTTTAGGGGTTATATTAAGTGTGTTGGTAGTATTAGCTTAATATCATATACACACACATTTTATTGGTTTCTATGTATATATATATTTATATATATACACATGTTTCGGTTTTTGGTTTTCAAGTATATATAAATATAAATTTGTGAAAATATTGAGTTATTAGTTTATTGACTTAACAATTATTATATACATATTTTATTATGTCTATAAAATCATTTTACAAAGTCTAAAAAGTGTGTTTAAATCAAATGTCAAAAACATGTATGTTTAGTTTTCATGTTTTTAAACTATTTTGTAAAATAATGAGTTTTTACTTTTGGGAACTGCAATTCCAAAAATTATTTTTGCAACATGTTTATTATTATGTTCATAAACATTTCCCAAAATTTTACATTTTTTTGAATTTATTTGCTATTTTTAAAATCACTTTGAAGTTTAGTTTTACTTTTTATTTCAGGCTGATATTATGTTATCAGTCAACTGATGCAAGTGTTCAGTCGACTAAAGATCTCGTCTGGAATAACAAAAAGTTTTTGTTTCTTATTCAGTTGACTGGTCAGTTGACTGATGAGTTCATTGGTTGACTGACGAGTTCATTAGTCGACTGAGGACATGTTGTTAGCCTGTAACGGTCAGCTCATCAGTTGACTGATAAATAGTATCAGTCAACTCACGACCCAACGGCTAGTTTTTTCTAGCTTCCATTTTTTTGTCTTTTTCTGTATTTTCTTGGTTTCTTCTTGGCTTTGGGGTTTCCTATATATACCCCATACTCTCTAATTTCTTAGGGCAATCAAGAGTGTTTAAAAACAAGTTTTTAACGGTATTTAAAGTTTATTTAAGATTTGTTTCAAGTTTGTTTTGTGAAAAGATTTTCACAAGAGGAAGAGGAGATTATCCATTCTTGTTTGGGCTTCAATCTATATCCCTCCACTCTTGCTTTAGAGAAGTTTTCTTAAACTCATTATCTAGCTTGTTTATGCTTAATTTGTCATATTTATTTTTGCTAGATTAAATTGAGTTTATATTTGATTTTACTCTTTGTTTACACACACAACCTATAGAGCTTTAGTATTTCATACATAGTATGTTTGGGGTTGTGAGATTGTGTAACTTAGAGTGTGAGCTTACATTGAGTTCTCATCTATTGTAGAGAATAAATTATTTGTATTTGTGTCTTTATTATAAGATACACTTTGTAATAAACTTGTACACTGAGAGGAGTGTGTGGTGAAAGACGGGGTCATCCCAAGAGGAGTGGCGTTGGTAGTAAAGCCTAGGGAAAGAGTGTAAATCCGAACACTTGAGGGAGATACGGGTTAGAGACCAACACTTAGAGGGTGTAGAGTGATATTGCAAGAGTTTTGATTATAAAGTTTTTGGTGAGCTAAAAACAGAGTGTGAGGTGTAAACGTTTTTGGGTGAGTATTAAAAACTCGGTATGATAGTGGATTTCTCCCCGAGAGTAGGGAGTAGATATGTAGGTCTAGGGGACCGAACTCCATGATTATATTATGTGTTTGCATTATTTATTTGCACACTATCACTCCTGTTTATTTGCCCTTTGTTTATATATCCTTACTAATAACTAATTTAATATCAATCTTGCTTGGATATTTTGTTAGTAAGTTTTTAATTTGACATAAATCGTTTTAAAATTTATTAATCCCTTTTAACCCCCCCCCCCCCCACACCTCTAGGATTCTTTTCTAGTGGCATTAGGGTCTAATAATTGATATTAGAGCTTGGTGCTCTTTTATTTGAGATTTAACCGCTTTGAGTTAAAGGTCCCTTGTTCTTATTTTTGTGCTAATCTAGTTTTAATTTTATTTGTTTCTTGCTTGCACATATCATGGACATGCATGGTGTACCTAGTCTTGGTTATGCTATTAACATTGCTCCTAGATTAGGTAATTTCCCTTATGCTCAATGGTGTGTTAGATTTAAACTTTTTATTCGATCTAGACACTTTGATTTATGGAAAATTATAGATTATACTTATATTGTTCCCACTTCGGAGAAATCCAAGTGGAGTAAAAATGATCTAAGAATGTTTACCATGAACAAGTTTTTGTTAGAATTTTTGCATAATATTTTTGACTCTTCATTTTCTAACAAGCTTCATTCATTTGATAGCGTTTGCACATTGTGGAAACTCTTAGAAGCGTATCAAGGAAACTTGAGGCTATCCGACGAGCTTTGGCAGCTTCAACTTCAAGTTCTATTAGAGCATCATGCACACGGCCACTAGGTGATAGCCCTAGTGTGGTAAGCGAGTCCGATTCTGATGATGATTTATCTATCAATAAACTCGTATGTGCATATAAAAGATTAATGCATGCCTATAACAAATTGCATAAAACTTTTATTGATTTCAAAAGCAAGCATGTAGAACTAAAATCTGATCATGAGAAGCTAGTGTCAAAATTGAATATCATTACAAAAGAAAATATCATGCTTAAAGAAAACAATGACATGTTAAATTTAGAAAATAAAAAATTGACCTCATCCATTGCTAGCTTATCTCATGCTAAGAAAGATGTCATGCTAGAAGTAGAATGCATTAGAAATGAATTTGATTCTTTTAAGAATAAGCATACATGCTCTACATCTATTATCAATGATGTTGTATCTAATGATGAGTTGAATCTTGTGAAAAATCACATATCTTGTTTAGATTCAACCTTAAACACATGCATTGATAATCATAAGAAACTTATGGATAAGTGTGCTAAATCTAGTGCTGCAACTTCTAAATCACCTATCCACTATGCACACTTGTATAGCAAAGTTTATAAATATACTATTTTTGGCCAAAAAGGCCATTTAGCTAAATTTTGCTATGATGCACACAAACATAAGAATGTTAATCATTCTTGTGCATCTCATCAAATTTCTTCATCACATGCACCCATTACTCATCATAAGCATGCTCATGTGTATAGATGTGATTATTGTGGTAGATTTGGTCCTTTGGCCAAATTTTATTTTAATTTGAAAATATTTTCTCATTTGTAAAATAATTTCCAAGATAAATCTATTTTTACAAATGATTTTCATGTACCACCACTTGGTCAACACTTCTTTTTGTCCTTTTCATTGTACTCATTACAATCGTAAAGGCCATTTGTATGAATTTTGTTTTGACCGCGTTTGTGCACTATACATGCCCAAATGGGTTCATAACCTAAGGGTCTTGAACTCAAATTCTAGGGGTCATGTCCCTAAATCCTTCGGCACTAAGAATGCTTGGGTGCCAAAATATTTTTAATTTTAAACCAAGATTTTTAGTGTTTTTATTTTTTATATCTTGGCTTTGAAAAACATGTTTTGAAATTTTTGAAAATGAAAACAATTTTCTTTTGGTCAATTCTTTTGTTTTTATTTTATTAACTTTGATTTTGATGAGAGGTTTGTGTTTAAGCAACCCCTCGGATTTATTGGTTATCTATGTTCAGATCATGTTTATCAGGTGCTTTTATATGGGTTGAAACAAGCTTAAGAGCATGATATGTTTATATGATTGTCTCTCTTGTCTTTTATTCGAAATTCATATTGATTTATTTTTATGGGATTTTATTTGATTTATGATTTTATATGAGTGATTTATTTTTAATTTGGATTCTCGTGAGTGACATGATTGTCATGGTTCTCATGATTCATTTTTATTTAAAAATATTTTTTCATGATTCTCATGTATTTTATTCTTTGGATTTTATAAATCTATTTTATACATTGTTTTTATATTTATATTTTGAGACACACTTTTTCATATTTGTCACGCCCCACTTCCCAAAATACCGGGAATCGGAACGTGAAAAAGCCCGTGACATATTAGATTAAGGAGAATAAATAAAAATAAATATTTCTCCTCAACCTAATACGTTAAGCATCTAGAAATAAATACAATGCGAAGACACAGGTCCTCGATCATAGTTAGCAAGAATATAATAGACAAACTTAGGACAAAATAATACATATTACAAATGAATATCATCCAAGGCATAATATTCAGGTCAACATGCCCTTATACAAAACTGAATAAATGAATACTAGAGAATATAAAATACAATGATCAAGCGGAAAAGAAAATGATACAAAAGTAATCTAAGACCATTGAACAACTAGAGGGAATAACTAAGCTTTGGCTTCTTCTGCTTGGTCTTCATAACACTCCTGTGGAGGATCCTTCGGTTCTGGCACATCTCCAAGCTGGACCTGTCCTTCCTCTAAGTCTGACATACACCAGAGAAAACAGGTGTACGTTAGCGTGCATGGCACACGGCAAGATCACACAAAACAAATAGAGCGAACGAAAACCTAAGAGGAAAATGATACGATAGTAGAAATGACAAAAGGAAGTGCAACTGGAAGTCCAACAAAATCAACATGCGAAAACACTATTAAAACATGATAATCATAAAGCTAACCGCACACTTTAACCGGGTCGAGTACTAGCCATCCTAAATTCTCACAGGTCCACATCTCACACAAAGTCAACGCTCATATTATCGGATAACCGACTGTTCAGAAATCCTCTGCACGCATCCAATACCGCTACACGAATCGATCAGAGGACGACACGCATCCGATCTCGGTCTGATCCGAACTCAGGCAAAGCTCAGGTGACGAAACAGGTCACAGACTAAAGTGATTACACGAATTCACTTTAGCCCAACAAACCAAACCCAGCGACTACACAAATTCACTAGCGTGAGCTAGAAGATACATTAACAGTCACATCCAAGTACATGAACATTAACTTCCCCATCCCAACTCTTCTCATTTTTCTAAATCAACAGTCATATTCCACACTAAAACTCTGGTTCACCACCTAAACTCAGTCAACACATCCACACATATCACTAGGTCTGTTCAAGACACACGAGGTCGCTAAGTCATGAACTACTAAAGGTTCTCAAACACAACCAGGAACAATAATAATATGACTACTTCTATGCAAATACATTTAAATAGAACACAAAACATAAAATGTAATCATAAATAGTAAAACATACATGCATTCCGATTTTATTAATATCTTGTTATCCGAATCTCAAAACCACTCATAAAATTTCTACGTAGCTAAATAATATCGAAAATAAGTATGGTTAAAAGAAAACTGAAATTCGTTATCGTTTTGTATATGAAATGTCACCGTCTACAACTACTGACACAAAATCATAAATTAATTTAAAATCCAAAATAAATAATCCTTTTTGCAAATAAATTCCTTTAAAACATCATATCAAAAATATAATTCTTTTGCTGAAATAACTTAACAACTCAAAATGACCCTTTTTCGAAATAAATTAATTTAAATTATCTATTTTAATGATTATTCAAAACCAAAGCCTTTTCCAAAATAATCTATTTTCTCATCATAATAATTCTAAAAAATAATCTTTATTATATATTCTTTCTTTTAAAAACATCACAAAATAACTCTTTTTACAGAATAATTTTCTTTTAAATTATTTATTATATTATCATTATTAATATCAACCATTAATAAACTCACACGGTTATCAAAATTATCATACTATAGCATAATCAAATAACAGTCTAATCGAAGCATTAATTCATAATATATCTAAAAATTAAAACAACGAGTCAAAGAATATCGGGATCTTGCCTCAGGTACGTCGAACGAATCGACGTTGTCAGCGGTGTGGATCTGATCTGGGTGCGGTGGAGCACGGCGAAGGGCTGCGACGTAGGTAGAGATGGCCGGCGGCCAGAGGGAGGCGACCGGAGAAGATATCAAAGCGGTGACGGTCGGAATTTGGCGCGGCTGAGCTCGGATCTGGAGGAGGAGCATGAGGTTCTGATGGCGCTGACTGGTTGGAGCATGGGCTCGGGCGGCGGCCAAGGGGCAGCGACAGGGCATGGGCGTGGCTTTGAAGGCGGTAGATCTTGAAGAGGAGGGGTTGAGCTTGTGGAGGGGGCGGAGGACACGACGGTGCTAGGGGTTCAGAGATGGTAAGGGAGCAGCGGGAATGAGTTGTTGGGGAAGGAGGCGGTGGAGTGGTGGTGCAGCGAACGAAGAGGGGGACTGGGTCGTGGCTGGCTGTGGAATCTGAGAAAGAGAGAGAAGAAGGGGTAGGCGACGGTCGTGAACAGAAGAAAAAGAGAAGAGAAGTTTATATATTATATATATATATATATATATATATATATATATATATATATATATGTAGAGAGAGAGAGAGAGAGAGAGAGAGAGTTTTCTTCCTGTGCGAAACAATTTTCACACAGCACTGTGCGAAAACAATTCTGGGCCCTTGGATTTAACGAGCGGCTCATGTTGGAAGCTGAACCCACTTCTAAATCTCGTGACCACAGAACCCACTTCTAAATCTCATGACCGCATAACCCAAACTAGTACGAGTTGCTATGCGAGCACCTTTGATGGCGGTATTATCAAAGGTGGGTTGAGGAGAAAATAATAAGAATCACAAGAACAATTCAGTTGTGGCGAAGGAAAATACATTCTCTAAATTATGAGAACAAAATAGTTTTACAATCTCTCACAATCTCACTAGAATTGAAGAACAATCTCTCCCAATTCTCAAAATTACAATTTTAATCTCTCCTGATTGTTTTAAAACCCTAAAAAACCCTTTTATATGTGGAACAACGTGGATGGAAAAGTGGTAAATAACCAAGCCCAAAACCAACAAGAATCCGTGTGAACAGAAACTTAACCAAACCAGGAAACTATCAATGAGTCGACTCATGACTGAGATGAGTCGACTCGTCCGAAACTAGACAAAACACAAAAACCAGCAATGAGTCGACTCATAACTGAGATGAGTCGACTAATGACACATAGGTCGACTCATAAGCCCGCAGGTCGACTGGTCAGAGACTTTTGGAAAAACGGATGGGTTTCGTGAGTCGACTCATGACAGGAATGAGTCGACTCAACCTGATGAGTCGACTTATGTACATGTATGAGTCGACTCACGAGCTGAAAACTAGATTCTTCGAATCTGTTGCTCGTCGTCTCGTTCTACGCTTCCATCTGCGTTCCACTGTATTGTTTCACACCTCTATTCTTATGTTATCATGAGAATCCTCTATCCTCAAGCTCCCATGAGGGTCGCTAAGTTCCAAAGAGAAGATACACCTGTATCATGGGTCCCCCTTTAGGAACTTGAAGTCCCTTTCAAGTTAGAACTTCAGCTGAGGAAACTCGCGAGCTCCTCCTTCCTTGTTGAACCACTTAGCTTTGCTAGGAACCTGACCTTGACGTCCAATGAGAAACAACTCCTTTGTTCCCCGCCTCGTCGTGGTTGTCTTCCGCTCCAATATGCAATCTTCCTTCAGCGGCTCCTCTCTATCAAACCACAATTCTTCAATATGCGGCAAGATCACCTTGTCGTCACCTTCATCATCCAGCAATGGAGGCTCAAACAACTTCAAATACTTGGCATTGATCAACGAATACATGCCTAAGTAAAGTGGCGAATCCAGCCTAAAAGTGTTGTCGTCAATCTGATCGAGAATTCAAAACGGACCATAACGAATAGGTTTCAACTTCTTTCCTTCTCCTTTTATCCTCTCCTTACCCAATTTCAGCCATACCATGTCGCCTATGCCAAAGTTACAAGGAACCCGATGCTGATCATGCTTCGCCTTGTACTTGGCTTGTGATTTCTTCAATTGTGCTTCAACCGCAGCATGAATATGTGCAACCTTCTCTAGAAATCACTGAGCACGTTGTCTCTCACTCCCCACCTTGTCATCCGTCGTAGCTTCACACGAAAACACAAGATCGAACGGGCTCGGCGGTAAGAATCCGTACCAAGTCTCAAATGGTGATTTTCCAGAAGCTCCATGAATCGCCCGATTAAAAGCAAACTGCAAATATGGTAAGCTCTCATCCCAAGTCTTGGGATGCCTGGAATTATACCCTCGCAACATGTGCACCAACGTCCGGTTAACTATCTCTGTTTTCCCGTCTGATTGTGGATGAAAGGCCATGCTCTTCTTCAATTTAGTGTCCATCAAACTTCACAAAGAATCCCAAAAATGCCCAAGATACCGGCTGTCCCGATCCAAAATAATCAAACTCGGCAACCCAAAATGCTTCCACACATGCTCGAAGAACAACTATGCTGCACCCGCTCCCATCACGGTCTTCTTCCAAGGAATCAAGATCACCATCTTGCTGAACCGGTCCACCACAACGTACAAATAGTCATGCCCGCGCTAGGTAGTCGGCAATCCTCCAAGAAAATCCATAGATATGCTCTCCCACAGCCTAGAAGGAACCGGTAGTGGTAGGTACAATCTCCTCTTCCTGTTAGAAGGCTTCGAAATACAGCATAACTTACACCCTCCAACATACTTGGTCACATCATCAAGCATCTGTGGCCAAAACACATGTCGCCGCATATTGAGAAGCATCTTCTGAATTCCAAAATGCCCTTGCACACGCGAGGTATGTGCTTCCCTAATCTACTGCAACCTATCACCATCCTCCGTAATGCATAGTGATGTCCCACAATACAACAAGCCATCCTCTCTAAGTGCATACTCCACCTTTCGACCAGCCTTCGCCTGCTCGAACACACTACTAAAGTCTCTACTGGATGCGTACAGCTGTACATACTCCAACGGAACCAAGGGCTGAATGCGCGTCGCCACCAATAAAGCCCTTATCGACGGACGAGATAACATATCGGCCAACTTGTTCATCGTCCCCTTCTTGTACCTAATCATGATGTTGAAAGCCATCAAATAAGACATCCACTTCATGTGCCGTGCCTGCTGTAGTTTTGTCTGGGCATGTAAGAACTCTAATGGCTTATGATCCGAGTGCACAACCACCTCCTTCCCCAACAAGTATACCCTCCAATGTTTAATTGCTTAATACGGTGCATAGAACTCCTTGTTGTAGGTCGGGTAGTTCGCAATGGCATCCGAAAACATCTCAGAATGGTATTCCACCGGCTTCCCATCCTAAATTAACACCACGCCCATCGCATAACTATATGCGTCAATCTTCACCTGGAAAGTCCACTACAAATTCGGCAACGCCAACACTGGTGCCTCCGAGATCTTCCTCTTTAGCAACTAAAAAGCCTCCTCATGCGTCCTCCCCCACTCGAACTGAACCTTAGCCTTTGTGAGGCCATATAACGGTGCCGCATAAGTCGAAAAATGTCGAATGAACTTGCATAAATACTGGCAAGCCCCATGAAGCTTCTCACCTCAGTCACTATCTTTGGCGTCGGCCACTTCGTAATCACCGCCACCTTACCCAGATCTATCCTCCTCTGGCCTTTCCCCATGATGAAGCTGAGATACACCAACTCGTCCTTTCCAAACTCACACTTCTTCCCGTTGAGCTTCAGCTGTCCGTCCTGCAACACTCTAAACACCTTCTACACATGAACAAGATGCTCTTCCCAGATCCTACTGTACACCAACATATCATCAAGGTACACAATCACAAAATCCTCTATGAAAAGTCACAACAAATCATTCATGAGCCTCATAAAAGTCGCTAGAGCATTGCATAACCCAAACGGCATCACCAACCACTCGAACAGGCCTTGTTTGGTCTTGAACGTCGTCTTCCAAGTGTCTTCCTCCCGAATCCTTACCTGATAATAGTCAGACTTCAGATCCAACTTCGTGAAGAACATCGCTCCCTCCAACTGGTCCATAAGATCATCGATCCATGGTAGTGGGTAACGATTATTGATCATTATCTTATTGAGCGCCTGGTAATCCACGCACATGCACCAGCCTCCATCGTTTTTGGGCACCAATAACACCGGTAACCCGCAAGGTGAACAACTCGGCACTATTACTCCCGTCTCTAAGAGCTCCTAAACCTATTTCTTGATCTCTTCGGACTCCTGTACTGATGTGCGGTATAGGCCTATGTTTAGCAAGGAACTCTCGTCGGTCAACATAATCTCATGCTCTACACCTCACCATAGTGGTAGTCCTGTGATTTCCGAAAACAAGTTCGTATACTTGGCCTTCAAACTGTCAAGATCTCCCTCCTGAAGCTTGCTCAAGGTGGACAAGCATATCCTACTCAGCTGCTCTTCATAAGGCAAATGAACAACAAAACGAACCTACTGCCCACATTCACCAACCTCTTAGCCTGAGTCACCATCACCAAACTCGTCTCCTGCGAAAGAGATGTCGAACAAAAAATGAATTGTGCGCCATCCTTGGTGAACGTATACTTTTAGGCCCGCCGATCATATACCACGTGTCTATCCCACAAGTAAGGATTGCCCAAAATAACTTGGCAAATATCCAACGGAACCACGTCGCATGTGACCCCGTCAATATACGACTCATGGAGTGCAAATCTAAACGTACACTGGTTCACCATACTCAATCTTGCCTCCTTCTGAATCCACCCTAATGGATAGGGCTTCAGATGCTTCACCGTATTCAATCCTAGCTTCTGTACTAATGCTTCAGATATCAGATTCTTTTGGCTCTCTGTATCTACAAAAGCATCCACCAAACTGGTCTTGACCTACAACTTCAAAATAAAGAGCTGCTCCCTCGGGTCGTCGTCTTCTTTAGTGTCCTGCTTTCCCACCATAAGGTTGAGACTGCTATAGGGTTCAGTCATCCTAGGAACCTCTTTCGGACCATGTGCTATCACGTATGCCTTTTTCTCCTCCTTCTTCTTCAACCCTTTCGGCTTCAGATAAGGGTACTTATCCTAGCAACGATCAGCTACGTGTCCTGTCTGCTTGCAGTGATTGCATGTCAATCTTGCCTTCCCCGAGTCACCCTTCCTCTTCTCGTCCTTAGGTTGAGAGCCACCCGACTTGCTCCCCGTTGGTTTGGAGTCTCCCTTCGTCTCGTTGCCCTTCTTCTGTCGGCCCTCAATAGCAATGACCTTCATGCTCGCCTCAGCGATCGTCTCCACCGAGAACAGCTTCATCTCCTTACGGATGTAATCATTCAGCCCTGCCATGTACTTCATGAAGATGGAGTACTCGTCCATTGCGATGTTTAGAACCATCGCTTATAATATATATAAAATAGATAAATAAAATTACCTATAAAAACCTAGTTATACTAAATACCATATTATTAGTATTATTTATTACTATATATACTATATATACTATTTTAGTATTTTGATTTTTTTATTAATTACTTT
>BQKN01037770.1:0-14319 GCA_022839385.1 Asparagus kiusianus
TTCTCAGTTTTCCTAAGAACCCTAACAGCCACCAAAACCCCCAAACCCTAGTTTGATTTCTTAGAGAAGATTGGAGGATTTCGAGCGGGATTTTTTCTTGGTTTCTGGTTTTTGGAGTGGAGATCTCTTTCAACCTTGCTTCTAAAACGTTTTTCGACAATCTCAGGCGAGTATCATCTCTGCTAATCCCCCTCTCAGTTTTTAAAATATTTTTAAAAATATTTAAACATGTTTTGTAGAACCTAAATGACTAGATTATGAATAAAAAATAACTCGTTTGTATTATATGTATAAAGATTAGGTCTTTTCATGCTAAAAAGGTTAAGAACAAATTTTTTAGATGTATTTAAGATCTGGAGATGATTTTAAAACGTGGTTAATCTAAAGAAAGAAGTTTGATTCATCGTTTTGAGCTTTTATGCATGTTTTAGGGTTTTGAATATAAATATAATGCATAAAATCATGGTTATATATGTTGATTTTATTTCTAGATATTTCTATCTCCTGTAACATGTTTGTATGTAAGATTCATGAAGTTTTTACCATGTTTGAATCACAAAAACATAACGTGAACACGACACACACAAAAATCTAGAAAAACTGGATTTTGGGCTCACGGTCGACCGCCACGGTCGACCGCGTGCAGGGCAGAGACCTGGGTAATCTCTGGAGCCTATCACGGTCGACCGTCACGGTCGATCGTCACGGTCGACCGCCAGTCTGATGTTTACCTGTGCATGGTTTTGGTTTGATTTTGGTTTGTCGAGCGTTTTTCTCGACCTTATGATGATTAACTAAAATGTTAAAACTTGTTAAACACCTGGGATGATGGTGAACTTCAGATGTGGACATGCACACCAAGATACGTGCACTTATGCTTAGTTTGTGTTAAATTAACACACTTTTGTCACTAGTTAAAATTTATAAATACACATGACTAGTATTTGATCTTTCACGTATCCGGAAATAGGGAGATGAAACATATTACCGCAGAACGATTGAGTAAGATTATTACAATAGTATAATTATTACATGTATCCAGAATAGGGAGATAATAAATCCTATTGCTGTAGAGCGATTGAGTAAGAGCATTACAAGAGCATCGCTATAGCACAAGATGATGCACGCATAGATATTTGATCAGTTGTAAGTTTTACTTCCATGATAGATTACCCGCGAGTAGGGTATTTCCTTTAAGATTTTGGCACACCTGTTATGGACAGCAGTTGTATTCGTTTTGGTTTGGTTGACATCCTCTTATATTAGAGCAGGCTACTCGGATGTAATTCGAGATGATGTATTTATTCTTTATGTTGGAGATTTGAGTATGTTTCCTTGACTTCTTGTTTTTCATAGAGAGCTATATGAATGATTTGATATATGTAAGTACTGACTCTATTTGCTTATATACTCCTACCCCTTCCCCTAGGAGAGGTAGTGATGATCTCGCTAGCGCTTTGACGCTCGTTGTTTCCCCTCTTTTAGGCAGCGAGTCCGGCGCACGGAGAGTCGTAGGTTGATGAGACTTCTTAGTTGTCCTTTTAGCTACTTATTATACTTTATAGTTATTGCAGAACTCTACATGTAGTTGATTATTTTCAGACTCTAGATTAGTATTTTAGTTTAGAGTTAAGAGCTTTTGTGAGACTTTGTTTATTTGACTCATTGTATTTGAGATCCAGATTATTCTCAAAGATATTTCTATTCTATTTCAGTTGGGCTTATTATTAATATTTATTATGCTTCTTTTGTGTATATCCAGTGTTGCCTATTTCTATTTTTGCCTATCTGTACCTTCACCTATTTATTGTTTCCACTAGAGAAATAGTGATTGTGATGATGAAACATGTCGTAGCATGGTGGTTGGTGTTTAGTGCTTGGCAGGTTTGACAATCCGGGTTTTATCTGGAACTGCAGCCTTATGTGAACCCTAGGGCGTCATAGTTTGTATCAGAGCTCTAGTTCCAATATTCTAAGGATCATCCATGTGTCATATTATGGAGTTAGGATAGAGTTTACTAGGGATCATGTATACAGTCTGCTAGGAATCCTTAGTATTAGTGAGGACGTACTATATATGTACGCGGAAAATCTAAATTTTTTTTGCTTTGAATAATAAGGCATGATATAAGATATATATGTGATATGATTTACTTATTGGTATATGTTATGTCCTTCATACTTGAGATCCTATGTACTGTGTAATAAGCTTTATTTTGGAATTATAGATGTCAGGAAGAGGTCGTGGACGCCGAGTTACTCGTGCTCGGAGAGTTGAGTAGGATGGTAGGGAGCCCGAGCCACAGCAGGCTCCGCAGTACTTAGTGGATCTCATAGCACCCTTGGCAACTTGTTTGGCGGCTATTGAGGAGCAATTAGAAGATCAGGCTCGATAGGGAACTCCCATTCAGGAGGAGATACCAAAAAGGACACCAATAGTTGCACCACCACCTCCAGTTGATAATGGAGTGGCTGAGCAGGAGGCTTGGCTTCATTTGGTAGAGAGGTACCAGAAGTTGAAGGTTCCAGAGTTTCATGGTTCGACGGACTCCATTGTGACACACAAATGGAAGGAAGATGTGAGTAACATCTTGGATATGCTGAATGTTAATTCTGTACAGAAGCAGAGGCTAGCGGCTTTCAGTCTCAAAGGCGATGCAGGAGGATGGTATAGACTCCGTTTCACCCCAGAGCAAAGGATGTCAGTTTCGTGGGAGACCTTTATATATCTTTTTGATGAGCAGTGTATTTCGGCTGCAGCGAAAGCCGGAAGGAGTTAGAGCTGACTCGGTTAGAGCAGGGGGATATGTCTGTCATGGAATTTGAGAGTAAGTTCATGTCATTGCTTAAATTCACCGCATGTGGCACATAGAGGAGCGACAGGCTCAGATGTTCCTGATAGGACTTCGTCCAGGGTTGCACCGGTATATAGTATCTCGGAGGTTTTGTTCAGTACGAGAGGTAGCAGATGCTGCCATGGCTCAGGAGACAGATACATCCATATTCATCAAGGGCAAGGACAATGGTAAGTCAGTACAGTCCGAGGACAAAGGAAAGGGCAAGAGACCATTTGAAGGCTCAGGAGGACCCCATCAGCAGGGTTGGGGTCCGCACCAGCAGGGTCCCCATAAGAAGGGTCATCAGCAGGACCAGAGAGCGTAGCAGCAGCACCGATTTCAGGGAGCTTGTTATAATTGTAACAAGATTGGACAAAAATTAGCAGAGTGCTACAATGCACCAGCAGCAAGCCAGCAGGGTAGGACTCAGCAGCATCAGCAGAGCCGCGCTCAGGGACGTGGTCAGGGCCAGCAGCTAAGGATTGAGGTACCCCCAGCAGTCCCGAGGATTGAGGAATAGGTTCGAGCGGTCCAGGAGACCCAACAGAGACAGATGGCACCATTCACTCCAGGTGATGCAGAGCAGCAGACCGGTAGAGTGTATACAGTTGTTCCTTACGATCATGGCACGAGCGGAGCTGTGGTGGAAGGTACGTTCCGTGTGAACTCCTTTCCAGCATGTATTCTTTTTTATTCTACCGCTTCGCATTCTTTTATCTCCTATGATTTTACGGTTAGACTCTAGCTTGTAGCTCAGCCGTTAGATTTTCCTTTATTTATATCCACTCCGTTAGGAGAGATGTCTCTGTTAGAGAATGTTTGCAGGAAATGCATCGTCAGCTTGGACGATTCTGAGTTTGCGATTGATTTGATCGTGTTGCATATGTCTGAATTTGATGTGATTCTTGATATGGATTGGCTATCTTCCTACCATATGAGTATCGACTGTTTTGCAAAAACAGTCAGTTTGCGAGCATTTGATGGGTATGAGTTAGTGTAGCTACCTCTAGAGGCAACCAGTTTACGAAGTCATTTCTGGCATACGTAGAGGATGTGATATTGCGGGATCGGGGTGCAGATTTGAGTGAGATGCGAGTAGTCTCAGAGTACCAGGATGTCTTCCAAAACATACCAGGATTACCTCCAGTGAGAGAGGTCGAGTTTTGCATAGAGTTACAGCCCGGTACCGCACCGATTTCCCGAGCTCCTTACCGTATGGCGCCTGCTGAGATGAGGGAGCTACAGATCCAGATAGATAAGTTGTTGTCTCAGGGCTTCATTCGAAGGAGTCATTCTCCGTGGGGAGCACCGATCCTCTTTGTGAAGAAGAAGGACGGGAGTATGAGATTATGTATAGATTATCGCGAGTTGAATAAGGTCATTATCCGTAACAGTTACCCATTACCGAGGATCGATGACTTGTTCGACCAGTTGCAGAGAGCGCAGTGTTTCTCGAAGATAGATCTTCGTTTTGGTTATCATCAGTTGTGAGTTCGGGATATGGATATTCCCAAGACCGCTTTCTTGACTCGATATGGGTCTTTCGAGTTTCTTGTCATGCCATTTGGGCATATCAATGCACCCGCAGTATTCATGGATTTGATGAATCGGGTTTTTCATCCTTATTTAGACCAGTTCGTGATAGTTTTCATCGATGATATCCTTATCTATTCGAGGTCAGAGGCCGAGCACGAGCAGCATTTGAGGTTAGCATTGCAAATATTGAGAGAGCACCAGTTGTATGCTAAATTTAGCAAGTATGAATTCTAGTTATCAGATGTTAGATTTTTGGGCCACGTTATCAGCCGGGAGGGCATTGCAGTAGATCCGGCTAAGGTAGAAGCCGTACTTGATTGGGACCCACCGAAGATAGTTACCGAGGTTCGTAGCTTCTTAGGCCTGGCAGGCTATTATAAAAAATTCATTCAGGACTTTTTGAGGATTGCCACACTGCTTACACACCTTACTAAGAAGGGTGTACAGTTTATTTGGAGCATAGAGTGCCAGAAGACATTTGAGACTTTGAAGACTAAATTGACTTCAGCACCAGTTTTGGTTATTCCTAGCAGTAATAAGACTTTTGTTGTCTACACTGATGCATCCTTATTGGGTCTTAGAGGTGTATTGATACAGACCCAGAGAGTTGTAGCTTATGTTTCGAGGTAGTTGAGGACTCATGAGCAAAACTACCCCATGCATGACTTGGATCTAGCAGCGGTGGTATTTGCACTGAAGGCGTGGAGATATTACTTGTACGGAGTATAGTTTGAGCTATTCACGGATCACCAGAGTTTAAAATATCTCTTTTCTCAAAAAGAACTTAATCAGAGATAGCGTCGATAGATAGAATTTATTAAGAATTATGAATTTGCTATTCGGTACCATCCGGGAAAAGCGAATGTGGTAGCAGATGCATTAAGCAGGAAGCGTCATTGTGGGCTAGCAACTTTGAGGTGTTCACTTCATCGGGATCTTAATATCCTCAGTCACTTTGATTTCAGGTTAAAGATTGGCGGGAGCTATGTGTTTTTAGGAGCTTTATCTGTACAGCCATCTTGGAGGGATAGAGTGGTCGAAGCTCAGATAGAGGATTTTTGGATTCAAACCCGTAAGGGGGAGATTTCCAAAGAGTCCAAGGATGATTGGACTATAGGGATAGATGGAGGCCTTCGGATGAAGGGAAGAATTGTTATGCCGAACAATTTACAACTAAAGAAGAAACTTTTTGATGAGGCGCATCGTAGCAGATATACAGTGCATCTAGGCACGACAAAAATGTACAAGGATCTGAAGAGGTATTTCTGATGGAGTGGTATATGCAGAGAGATTTTAGAATATGTGGCTAAGTGTTTTTCATGTCAGCAGATTAAGACAGAATATCAGAGACCTGCAGGAACCCTACAACCTTTACCCATTCCTGAGTGGAAGTGGGCAGGTATTTCCATGGATTTCATTATGGGGCTACCTAAGTCAAAGAAAGGAAATGATTCTATTTGGGTTATAGTGGACAGATTGACTAAGTCCGCACATTTCTTACCAGTGAGGATGACTTATACGGCAAATATGTATGCGAGGATCTTCTTTCGGGAGATTGTTAGATTGCATGGAGTCCCGAAGACGATTGTATCAGATCGGGGCTCGGTCTTCACATCTCATTTTTGGAGGAGTTTTCAGGATGCTTTTGGCAGTCAGTTGTCATTTAGCAGTGTTTTCACCCCCAGACAGATGGTCAGACCGAGAGGGTGAATCAGATCTTAGAGAACATGCTGAGAGCGTGCATTATGGATTTTTAAGGTAGCTGGGAGGATCACATCCCACTGGTTGAATTTGCATATAATAACAGTTATCAAGCTACTATCGGGATGGCACCGTATGAAGCTTTGTACGGGAGACCTTGCAGATCACCCATATGTTGGGCAGAGCCAGATGATAGTCTATTGATTGGTCCGGAGTTAGTTAGACAGATCACGAAAAAGGTAGCATTGATTAGAGAGCGCATTCTTACAGCCCAGAGTTGGCAAAAGAGCTATGCAGATCAGCGGAGATGACCTTTAGAGTTTTAGGTCGGAGACTTAGTTATGTTGAAAGTATCACGGATGAAGGGTGTTCAGCGTTTCGGTAGACGGGGAAAGCTTGCCCCAAGATATGTTGGTCCTTTTAGGATCATCGAACGCATTGGAGCTGTTTCTTACAGGTTAGACCTACCAGCATCGATGTCGAGTGAACACGATGTTTTTCATATTTTGATGCTTAAGAAGCATCTGCGAGATGATGAGCAGCAGAGAGTGATTGATTCACCAGAGATTGAGATTCAGGATGACTTGACTACCGTAGAGATTCCGGTATGCATACTTGCTAGAGAGAATAAAAAGCTTAGAAATAAAGTCATTCCATTAGTGAAAGTTCAGTGGAACCGGTAAGGAGCCGAAGAGATTTCTTGGGAGCGCGAGGAGGATGTTCGTCGCGACTACTCGCACCTGTTTGGATAGGTATGATGTTGATGCTTTGATAATTGTCATTATCTATGTTATTTAGACACATTTATATTTACTTTTAATACTAGAATGGGGATATTGTCACCTGATCCTTAATCATTTGAAACATGTGGTATATACATGAGGGTTTCCTTGTTTGGAATATTTCGCTTGACGTATCAATTTCGTTTAGTTAGGGATTTAGGTGAGAATGTTTGTATTCTAGGATGTTAACTTTAAATATCATTGTGCTAATACTATGAGATATGTGCAGAAGGGTTTCTTAATATGAATTACACCTTCCTAATGTGTTTTTCCCAGTTATTGAGCTTTGTGATGCGACTACTGAATTTCAAGGATGAAATCCTCTTAAGGGGGGTGAATGTAAAACCCCGATAATTTTTGAATGATATATTAATATGAGATTAATTATGATATAAGGATATTTAGTATGATAAATATCATTTAATGGTATATGAGTATAATACCATGCGTTTTGAGTATGAACGAGTTCATACATGAGAGAGAAAAGAGTCGAAACATGCACAATGGCCAAACTCATGAAAAACTAGAAATGCCCAGCCCGGTCGACCACCACGGTCGACCGCAACCGGTCTACCGCGAAACCAGCAGAGAGTTTTTTCCCTATTTTGAGTTGGTTTCGTATTTCTAAACCCATATTCATTTTCCTGATATATATATAAGTTTTTTCATGTTTTTCTCAGTTTTCCTAAGAACCCTAACAGCTATATATATTGTGTACTCGCAATCATGAGTAACTCGGTCGAAAGACAACTCAACATTGAGTTGTATTACACTTGGCGTTCACCAAGGACTCAAAACAGCTGGCTTACAATATTATCATTCTCCATAGTTCTCAACAGATCATACCCTCATGTAAAAAGATAATATAAGTACATTAACCTCTGCGTAAAATCATGCGGAAACGAAGACATATGTGCACTGACTTTTGTGCACGCTCGTGCGGATAAAATAAACATAGGTTCATTAACCTCAGCGCACACTCGTGCGGAAACAATAACATAGGTTCATCAACCTCAGCGCACACTCGTACGGAAACAATAATAAGTAGTGAAGAGTAATCAGGACAATACTTGTCATAGTCCCATTTTGGAAATTCATATGTGTGCTGGAACACTTTTTCATACGTGTTTATTGTAGGATCTGAAATAGATACACTTGAACACTAGAGGGGGGATGAATAGTATTCTTTTAAAATTTATGCAAAGTAGATTATAAATTGCAAAGAAAAATGGCAATCTTAGAAATTCACAATCACAAACACAAGGATTTATACTGGTTCCACAAATCCGGTGTACATCCAGTCCCCAAGCAAATCCCGCTTGAGAGTTTCCTCTATGATTTTGAATAAACTTACAAAATCAAATGCAAACCTGACCAATTTGCAAGTTCCTGTAAATTACAATACCAATTAACAAACACCTTGCCAATTTGAACACCAATCTCTAAACCAAGAGATTAACTCCTCTCACAACTTGAGATAACTTTTGAAGCAACAATTTCAATTCCTATAAGCCTTGATTTGTAGTGTAGTGTAGTAGTGGCTTAGGAATGATTTTAACTTCTGTAAATTGCCTAAACAATAAGTATTTGAATGATGTTCAGAGGTAATTTCAAAAACTTTTCTTTTTCTCAAAATCTAAATATTTTTCACTTGAAAAAATGCACAAAGATCAAAGCTTATGGGTATGTAAGTTTCTGTATTTTTTTGAACAAATAACCTATTTATAGCCCTTGAAAAGATAATTTTTTAAACTTTAAAAATGTTTAAAAACGGCTATAAACAGTCATAAATTCAAACTTTGAATACTGGAAAAACTGTATCTGTAGTCAACTACAATACATATTAGTTGACTCACTGAGTTCAAACAGACTCTGTGTATTTAGAAAATTTCTCAGTAGTCGACTACAATGCATCATTAGTCGACTACACTGTATTTTGACAGAAACTGATAAATTAAAATTTGCCTTCAGTAGTCGACTATACTGTAAATTAACAGAAACTTATGTTTCTGTCAAACACCTGAGTAGTCGACTATAATCCATTGTAGTCGACTATATTGTAAAATGACAGAAACATATATTTAAGTTTTATACACGAGTAGTCGACTACTATTCTAATTAGTCGACTACTAAGAGTAAAAATTATAAACTAAAATGTTTTTATAAACAAGTTTTAACTATAATTCTAATGGTTAACATAGGGGATTTCTATAGTTAACCAACACACTAGGCCTGTGTTAGTGTGTTCTAATATTGTGTGTGTGTGTGTGTGTGTGTGTGTGTGTGTGTGTGTGTGTGCGTATGTGTGATCAAGGCTTGTACAATAATTCTAAGTAAAGAAAATATAAAATACATTATCTCATATGTTCTTCATTTTCTTCACTTCAAAATGCCTTGAAATCAACTTGCACTTGTACATATTCTGATATTGAAATCTGCATATAAAAGTTAGTGCACACACTGTATAAATTGTTATCATCAAAATACTATCATGGAGATATGATATTCAACATTCTCACCCTTTTTGATGATAACAAATAATTTATGCATAAGTATATATTGTATAATCAGATTAAAACATAATGAAATAACCATACTTACTCCCCCTGCATATATGCAAATATGAGTCTATAACAATATATAACAATACTTACATAACAATACTATTTCTCCCCCTTTGTTATTGTAGGCGTCTAAAACTGTCTATGAGAGCCCGCACGAAACTCGAAGCAATGAATGGGCGAGTCAAAAAAAGATTCACCTAATCAGCTCGCGCGCGTCGCTCAGCGCACTCACGCCATTCAGCCTGTGCGCGTCGGTCAGCGCGCGCACGTCAGTCAGTTCATACGCGCCGGTTAACGAGCGCACGTCAATCAACTCGTGCGCGCCGGTCAACGCGCGCACATCAATCAACTCGTGCGTGCCGGTCAACGCACGCACGTCAACCATCTCGTGCGCGTCAGTCAAACGCGTGCACGTCAAACCACCTCGTGCGCGTCGGTCAACGCGCGCACGTCAATCAGCCCGCGCGCATCGATCAGCACACGTATATTAACCAACGCGCGTTCGACGATCGGTCTTGCGGCAAAGCACACAAGCCAACGAAGCGTACAAGCGAACCAAATACGGGACAAAAAAAACAAGTCCCGGAAGAAAGAAATCAAAAAGGGAGAAAGTCGGCGAACCCGCGCTAAGCGCAGGACGGAATGATCCGACCCGCGCGAGCGCGGGTCGGATCAATCCGACCCGCGCGAGCGCGGGTCGGATCATTCCGACCCGCGCGAACGCGGGTCGGATCGTTCTGCCGCGCAGTCTAATGTCCCAAAACGTGTTTTGACGGTTTTAAATTGGTTTTTTGCAGGGTTTATCGGTTCCAGGGGTGCTTAACTGACTTGGGATCATCCCCAAACGTGGTTGGGCTGCTGTTGACTGAAGATAGAGCCAAATCCTTTGTTCTTATACAAATAACCGCATTTTGAGGCTTATAAATATGAACCAAAGGCCTCCATTTTCGGGATCTGGAATTTTATCAAGAGGACAAGGTGCTGTTGGATTGAAGAGTGAAGGAGCACGAAATTTCAGCGAAGGTCGACGAGATCCCGGCGAACTTCCAAGCAAAGGAGAAGCCGTTCGAAGGATCCGAAGCCCGTACGTCCGTTCCTCGAGATTAGGCTTGGTCTTAATCTTGAGAAGAGCCCTGATTTCGCTTTGTCGATCTCAGCGCTTCAAACCAGAAAACTTCCTCAACTAAGACGAAGCTCTGCCGAATTTTCCTGCAACCGGATCTGATTCGCGGTCGTCCACGGATTAACCCCGGCACCGGCAAAGAACCCACGCAAGCAAGAGCCGATAAACGGATCTTGTGTTTATTTTCAAGAAAGTTGTAATCTTTTATTCTTTTGTTATTTGAATTCATTTGTAACGCTTAAAGTTTAATGAAATCAATGACTAAGGTAACTTTCGACGGAAACAAACTGGCGACCACAGTGGGAGCCGACAGCCTTTCTGCGAAGGCTGACGTGTCGCAACCTCGGATCCCGATCCCGGTTGAAACGGAGGTCGAATATGAGTTCGACCAGCAGAAGTACGAGGAATACTTGTCCTCCTCCTCCAGATCGGCCTCTCCCCGCAGGTGCAGGAAGGCCTACTCCAGGAAGACCCGTTGGACTTCAACTGCAGAAGCCCAAGAAGGAGATCTCCCCGCCACCGCTGCACTCGTGGCTCACAACGCCCCGCCGACATCCGACGAGGCTAAAACTACAGATCTGAACCCTTTGAGCAAAGGGTCGACTGTTGATGATGCGCCCACTTTGTCAAAGAGAGCACGTCAGAGGCGACGCCAACGCCTCGCACGCCAACTGGCCAAGGCCTTGGAACCAGTTGATGGGATCCGCTATGAAGCGGATCTGAAGTCTAGGAGGCGTCAACTACCACAACAGAGGGTAGACAACTCCTCCAAACCAGCGAGGAACGAATGGGTTCGCGTCAAAAGGACCCGATCGACTCTTCAAGAGCGGATTCAGAAACGCCGCGCATTGCTTGCACAAGCAAAAATTCTTATGCAAGAAGCCAAGAAATTGGAGAAAGAAGGAGTGGAGAATAAGCCACAAAGACACCACCAAGTATGGAGGCCAAAATCTAGGACGGCGGCCAAAAAGTTCGAAAAACGCGGGTCACTCCAATCTGACCTGCAAATTTGCAGGTCACTTCAATCCGACCTGCAGAAACGCAGGTCACTTCAATCCGACCTGCAGGAACGCAGGTCACTTCAATCCGACCCGCAGAAACGCAGGTCACTTCAATCTGACCCGCCGAATCGTAGGTCACATCAATCCGACCTGCAGAAACGCAGGTCACTTCAATCCGACCCGCAGAATCGCAGGTCACTCCAATCCGACCCGTCAATCTGCAGGTCACCCAAATCCGACCACCCAACTCGCGGGTCACCCAAGTCTGACCCTCGTCAGAATCAAGACAGAAGATCTCCTGCCATTATTCCGTCAATTCCATCAAGCTCCGCGCCTCCGGTTGAGGTCCGCGATAGCGTGGATTTGTCCCATTTTAAAATAACGATCAAAGATCGCCTTGGCCCTTCACCCAATGATCGAGGCAAAGCTCCGATCAGAGAGCGGAGGAGAACGTATAACGGGAAAAGTCCTGCAAATGACCACATTGGATTGCGTGTTGAAATCCAGGAGCCTGTTGAGGACCAACGTTCACAGAAACGTAGCCTCAGACATGCGACTCCTGAAAACACTAACAAAGCATTGTATCCCCAGAAGGAAACATACTCGTCAGACGAGGACGTTACACCTAGGGACTCGTGCCAACACACGATAGGTTGCTCCAGTCATCAAACTGACGAGTTGTACTATCAGACTGGGGGTGCGAACAAATCCAGGAAAAGAAGTGCCCGAGACACGGATTCTCACTGCCCGTGTGCTAAAATTATCAAGGCGGTATTGTCAGAGTGTTGCTGTTCCAAAACCGTCCCGGAGAGAGTTTCAGTATTTGAAAGAATTTCCACCAGAACGTCTGAATCCAGACCAAGACGTTTCCAAAAGAAGAGAGCGGCTCTTCAAGATGATGAATTTCCAGAAGTGTCTGTTAACATGACCGGGAGAGGGAAGTCAACACGACGCTTTAGCCCGGATCAGTTCACTACGGTGTCCCAACGTATGACTCGATTGAGAACAGGGACCAGTAGGCGGAAGGATTACCAAAGGATCCAGAAGGGACTTCCTTTAGAAGATGAAGTGTCAGATGCTGGTTCAGACGCCTGCTCAGCCATAGCATCCGATGACACGGCATCTAGTGCGGGGCAACCCTACGAATCACTCATGATTAGCGCCGAGCAAGTGTCTAAGATACTCGAGGACGCTTTGGCTAAGCAGAAGGAGAACTTCAAATTTGAAATGGAAATGGCCATGCAGCAGATGAGAGAAATGCATGACCAGCAAATCGCGGCACTGACAACTCATCAGGGAGAGTCTAGCCGTCGCAATAATCCCAACCAAGATGATAACGATCGGGAAGTGGAGGATAATGTTAACATGAACACTCCTCCCGTCAATAACAATACTGGGGTTGGTCCTTCGGAGGATAACAATACAAAAGAAGACCATGTTACTTCTCCTCGAAACCACTCGAAGGCAGATACGAGTGAGGATAAGAAAATGAGAGATTTAGAGAGCAAAATCAATGCGTTGATGAACGCTCAGGAAGTGAAAAGGTCCGGAATACCATGTCCGTACCCAAGGGAATGGGAATCAATCCCATATCCGGCGAAGTTCAGTTTGATCAATTTCACGCCATTTGATGGAAAGGGTTCACCTACCCAGCACCTAATATACTTTAAGTCACACCTGGGAATAATCTCTGGGAATGAACCTCTTATGGTGCGGTCGTTCGTTGGCACCCTTCGCGGAGCAGCCTTCGATTGGTATCACCGTCTTAAGCCAGGGAGTATCAGCAGTTGGGACGATATGGAAGACATGTTTCTGACGAACTTCTTCGATGACGACACAGAGATCTCAATCGGCACGTTATTCGACGAGAAGCAAAAGGACGGAGAGTTGGTGGAGAATTTCATCAAACGATTCCGGAACAAAGCCATGAATTGTAGGGATCCGATTAGTGAGGACTTCATCCTGGAGACCTGTCACAATAATCTGTCATTGGATATTCTCGAAGCCATGGGAATGGCACCATCTAAAACCTGGAAAGATTTAAAGGTTCGAGGGGAAAGAGCCGAACGTTTCCTCAAGAGAAAAAAGGCCGAAAGAGGTCAAACGGCGGCACCAGTCCCGCAGCAGAATTTTGTTCCTAAGGGAAAAGGGAAAGCGCAAGTAAATGCAGTGGATGCGAACCAAACATTTGAAGTGCAAGCGCAAGCGCAACAGCAGCAACAGCAACAGAAGGCGCCTCAACAGTCACGGTGGCAACAACAATCTCCGAAACAGAAGACTTCGGAACCAAAATTCCCGAAGATCTATTCGTTCAAGGAAGATGAGGTGCCCGGTATTTTTAAATACCTTATAGAGAATAACAAGATCAAGTTGCCTCCAGTCCAAGATCAGGAAGACGCCAAAAGGGTTAATGACCCGAAGTATTGCGCGTTTCACAGAGCGGTTCACCACCCTACCAAGTCGTGTTACGCCCTCAAAGATAAGATCCAAGCTTTGATTGATGTTGGGGTCATCACCATGAAGCAGCCTAAAGAGAAGAAGGTAGGTGCGAATGCAGTGTCAATCAGTTTCGGATCTGTCCCGTTGAACTGGTTTCAACCCGAGCCCGTGACGAAAGTTGCGATGAACACAGTGAACGATGATCCTTACAAACAACGTCAGAAGGGACTTGTGCCACATACAGCCCCGAATGGTGAGATTCTCTGGGTTCACCCCGACCTGATTAAAGATGAACAATGGGTCGGATCGTCATCCAAAAGAAAATCAAAAGGAAAA
>BQKN01037774.1:0-11415 GCA_022839385.1 Asparagus kiusianus
GTTGACCGGCGTCCACCTTAGGGTTTTGGAACCGCTTGGGTTGACTTTTGTCGCCACGTGTTGACTTTCGTCGCCACGTGTTGACTTTTGACGCAACGCGCTGTCCGGCGTTGACCTAAGGTTACGCGTTGACCGGCGTCCACCTTAGGGTTTTGGAACCGCTTGGGTTGACTTTCGTCGTCACGTGTTGACTTTCGTCGCCACGCGTTGACTTTTGATGCAACGCGCTGTCCAGCGTTGACCTAAGGTTACGCGTTGCCCGGCGTCCACCTTAGGGTTTTGAACCGCTTGGGTTGACTTTCGTCATCACCCGTTGACTTTCGTCGCCACGTGTTGACTTTTGACGCAGCGTGTTGACTTTTGACGCAACGCGCTGTCCGGTGTTGACCTAAGGTTACGCGTTGACCGGCGTCCACCTTAGGGTTTTGGAACCGCTTGGGTTAACTTGTGGAATTCATCCACACATTCACAATTGGTGTAGAATTGGCATGTGTGGGATTCGGAAAAAGAATCAGGGGGTCGGAAAAAAGTTCGGGGGGTCAAAATATCGCGCAGGGGTCGAAAACCCGGGCGAAACACCCCGGGGTGCCTCGGTAAGACCGAGACACCCATGGGGTGTCTCGGCCAAGCCGAGACACCCTTAGGGGTGTCTTGCTTTTTCGCGGTCCCCCCTTGGCTTTGTCTTCTTCCTTCTTTTGTTTTGTTCTTATGGTCCCCCCTCTCCTCCTTTAATTTGAATTTCAAGAGAAAACTTCCCCCTCAAAACCGAGCCCCCCCCTCTCCATTTTTGGTTTTGTGTTCTTCTTCTCCAAGCCTCTTTCCTCCATTGAAGAACCCATCATCCCTCAAGCAAGCTCGGACTTTTGGTGGATACCCATTTGCCGAAATTTTCTCCTCTTTCAAACAAGGGTTTTGGCCTCCATTTCCGAGCTCGAAGGAAAACTCCTTTGATTTGGTAAGTTTCTCTTCACAATCTCCTTATTTTCTTGCAAAGATCGTACCTTTATGCTTGCAATAGGCTAGGGATTGTCTATGCATCATTCTTTGGGGGTTTTTGTGCAAAGAGGTAAGGGCCGAAGTTTTAGAGGGTTTATTTGCAAAATAGGACTGAAATTTCGTGGGGGCTTTATGCAAAAGTGGGACTGAAATTTGGGTTTTGATTCATGCCCCTTGATGAAGAAATTGTGGGGGTTTATTATGCAAAAGGGGTTTAAGAATTGTTTGAGGGGGTTATTTGCAAAACAGCCCCTAAAATTTTAGAGGGGCTTATTTGCAAAAGGCCACGAATTTGGGGCTGAAATTTACTGAGTGTAAACCCCAAACCCCTGATCGAAATTTTGGTAAATGTATGTGGGGGTTAAACCAAAAGTTTGAAGAGGGGCTTTTATGTGAAAATGGCTGAATTTTGCAAAAGGGGTTTATTTGCAAAATTTAACCAACAATGTGGGATACCGAGGTGTTAGATGATCAAGCATGATGACCACAACCCGCATCACACGTGTCCTTGACCTGAATGTGGCCTTGAGCACGGGGGGTATTTTGGGTATTTCACCAAAATTCACCGCGAAAACGACGATTATCGTTTCGCGTACACGAAATTTGTAGGTATAATTAGACTTTAACTATGAAATCCTATTTATTCATAGGATTTTAGTTTAAGTGCTTAACTTCCCTTTTTAATATTCCGTGTTTGTATATCGTACCTGATGTATTGTCTTTTTACTGCAGGTTCGTGATGTCTCCTCGTCGATCTCGACCCTCCAGGGGTCAGCATAGCGAGGAGGAGGCTCCTGCGACGTCGTCCCCAGTGACCTCTTTCTTCGGGGGTGAGAATTTGCACTTCCGTATCCCGGATTGACCTCTCGCGGGTCATGAAGGAAGAATCGATACCCCTCCCGCGGGGGTTAAGGTTTCAGACTTGTTTTGCTTAGCCAATTCAAGTCTTCGGGTATATTGGGGCGATCTCGTGTTGCCTTACACCTTATAGGTCGGTGTATGTTATCACGCGATTCACGTGATGACGTGCACCGTTCTTCCGGTGTAGGGTACTCGGAATCGTCTTCGCCAATTATCCCGTGAACAATCTCATTTTGCCTTTATGAGATAGATATTCTGACCCTTCGCTTCATTGCAGTCGATTTTCCCGGTGGTAGCTTTCCTACTCATGCGAACACCGGTCGTAGTCGTGAGGTCTTCTCTTCGGCTTCTGTTAGATAGGCGATTGATCCGCTCCCGCAGTTCGACAGGGATCGTTCAGACGAGTCCTGTCGCCTGATACGGGATGGGGGGCGTCACTGTTTACGCCAGCTCATTACCGACGCTCCTTTTACCGCGGATGCTTCGTCCACCCAGGCTTTGAAGAAGCCGGATTTTCTGTTCGGGGATCATGTGGAGGATCCCGACGTATTAACTCTCACCGAGGAGCACTGGCTAACTCTTGAGGAGAGTGCTCTTCTATACATTCCTTCTGTCCCTCGACACTGTTCTTTTACTCATCTGGAAGGACAGGCCGTGGAGAGACGGATGTCTTGGCATCTCACTGATGACGCTGTGCGGGTTCAGTGTGGGTATGTTTCTCATGGAAAGACCCCTGGTTCTGGCGGATATCATCCTGTTCGTGGCCTTCGACCCGGGATCATGGGTCATGACACCGCACCCCCAGGCGAGGTGTTTGCAACTGCTCCTACCGTGAGGAATCGTTTGGCTCTCCTAGGAAGAAGGCTGCCTCCACCAGACTACCGGTGCTATGGTTGGGCTTCTTCATTACCCAAGGGATGGTGGCCCCGCATGACCGGTTACGTCTTGGGCCGTTGGGAGAAGGATCTGAAGAATAGTGGCTTGTATGTACCTATACGAGCTACCATGTATGGTCTCCCGGTTAGCTGCCACCATTTCTTGGCGTTGTTGGAGACGTATATGCCTGATAGCAACACCTTCCTGACCGGTGACGGAGAGTTGGGGTTGGCTCTCCATGAGATGCATCAGGTTTCCGGTCTTCCGATGGGAGATTACCCTTATCAGGAGTATTTTCCTTCGAACCAGCAGTTATGGCGGTTGAAGCAAGATGATCCCGATATGTATGACACTCTCTGGGACCTCACCTGTCACTATCATACTTCCTTGGCCCAGATTTCTCCTCCGGCTAAGACAAAGAGGAAAGTTAGCTTGAAGCAGTTTGCCACTTATCTGTTCCAGAACTTGGAGGGTGATTCCAGTGACTCCATTCGTGAGCTAGACGTCTTGACCGTCACTGCTATTAACGAGCTGGTGGAGAAGAGCGAGGCGCGGTCCTATACCATTGCCAGAGCTGAGGGAGCCTTTCCTGCGGGGACTAAGTTTCGTTCGTTCCTCCGCCGTGCGCAGAAGTCCATAGAGCCTCGGTCTTTGTTAGCAGGCTATCTCGCCCTCTGGTTGAAGAAATGCGTTGTTCCTCACCAGTCTTCGGATGCCTTACCTCTTGAGGTGTTTTTTCCCGCGGTTCAGCTGGCTTATGGAAGGGAACTTTCTCTACTCCCAGCGATGGTTGCTAGCATCCATTGCGGGCTTAGGAGTGTGGTCAGTAGCTTTACCCAGGTGGGTCCTAAGCCATCTACCGAGCTTATCTGTCCTAAGGTCGAGCTTCCCTACGCATATCTGATGGCGTGGCTCGTTCTTCATCGTCCGGGCTTGATGTCGGCGCCCAGCGTTGTTGACGTCCCCGTCCCATACATGCAATTGTTGGAGAGGAGTAGATGGATTGGGAAGAAGTTCGATGACGTTCAGCAGGAACTTCAGGTTCGCAAGGGCTGGGAATTCTTCAAGTGCTTCCCTCAGTTTTCGGGTCGTTATGGCGACGTGTTGACCGACGAGGAGAAAGCGAGGAGTGGCCGAACCATTCTCGACGTTGGTTGTTTCCGTTGGCTGGTGAACATCCGTGTCGGATATCTTGTCTTCCGGGTGAAGAACCGATGCCATATAGAGCCTTACCTCCCTTGCCGTTTTGCTCGTCAGTTCGGCTATGACCAATTATATGTTGGGAACCCCAGCCGCGGTCTAAGGGTCAAAGGAGGACTTGTTGACGGTATACGAGCATGGCTGTGGACTATGGTGGGCTGCACCGGGGCCCGCTTTGCTCTTCCCTCGTACAGGCGTAAGCCTTCGATCACCTTCCTTAGCTGCAAGTGGCTCCTCTCCGCCTATGAGTCCATAAGTGTAAGGAGCTTTTCAGAGTTAGAGTCCGATTATTCAGTGCGGGCTGCCATGATGGCTGCTCGTAAGGCTGAGATTGCTCGGAAGCAGAGGAAGAGACATGGCAAATCCTCCTTCTCCAGCAGAGATGATGAAGAGCTCCTCCCTATGGATGATGAGGGCGAGACTCCTGAGGGGGAGCATACGTATATAGACACCGACCAAGCAGAACTTGGTGCAGGTTTGTCCTATCCTTTAATTTTCCTTCCTAACTCCAATTGGTATCAACGAACTATTTTGTTCATGAGCGTTATCATTTCAGGTAGAACCACTGGCGACCATGAGCCATTTACTTCCCGTTATACGAGCTCGAGATCTGACGACCGAGCTCCTACGTGTGGCGAATCCGTGCATGACCGACCTGTTGGTTCCAGGAGAGCTGGTACTTCGAAGAGGAAGAAGACTGCTCACAAACCACCTGTTGACCAGCGTCCTTGCGGAGCGGACTTAGGCGACATTGCCGATGGCGAGGAAGGTAACATCTTCTTGGACTTGCTTTTATCACTTCAAGGTGCTTTATCTTTGGGATTCATGATCATGTTTTATGTCCCAGGGATTTTTGAAGAGGGTGAGCTTCCACCGGGTCCGGCATTCCCCGGATCCGACCATATGGATTGCTTCATGCAAGAAATGTGCGATGCTCTTCATGATGGCTCCCTAGGCATTGACTTAAACATTGACCTTGAGCCAGTAGACGGCGCTGAGCCCACCAGTCCATATTCTTCCGTCCCTGCTGCGGGTGCTGTGACGGAAAAGCCAGTTGGGGACGGAGTCTTCCATGATGTAAATTTCGAAGAGCAGGAATATGTCCCTGCACCAGTTTTCTCAAAGCCTGACTCCGGATTGCTAGCCGATATGTTGGCCGAACAGACTTCTGGGGAGACTGCGAGACCACCCTTTGGGAATGATTCATTCGCAGGTACACATTCGATTCCACTTTTCTTTACTTGCCTAAATTTCCATTTTGGCTAATAAAGAAGTGTAACTATAGGACCAAGCGATGTGCCTGATGCTACTACAGCTTCGGGCGTTTTCCCACCTCCACCGAGTAGTACGACTGACTTGCCCACGAGGGTTGATTCACCCCCAATGAGCACTCCTGTCGTTACTTCGGATTCTGTCGGATCCCAACCCGAAGGGACTTCTGTCGGTATAGGTATACCTCGAATTTCTCCTTCGGGTTTTCTGATCGTCTTATATAATCCCCTAACTTTTTTTTTATATCGCTGCTTGCAGGATCTCGCTCTTCTCTGTATGAGCGTGTCCGCGTCCTTTTGGCCGACACCGATCCAGACAGAGATGTTTTCCGTATGGACCTTGACCTCTTCACCGCTTTTTATAACGGCATGATCGAGAAGCTTCTTCACAAAGAATGCTGTTTCGACCAGTTCAGACGTTCCTTTTCTCGTCACATGATGATGATGAGAGAAGAGGGACATCCCGAATTGGCCGATTCCTTCATTGCTGAGTTTGCTGTTCTGGAATCAGAGATCCGTGAGCTAAGGGAGCTGAAGGCTGGTGGAGCTTCCTCTTTTATATCCTCCCAGGTGGAGGATAGGCTGATGCAGTGGCGTGACCTGAGATCTTCCATTGACGGCGAGCTTCGATCACGTGAGCATTCTGTGGCTCAGCTGATGGCTTCACTAGCGAGGAAGGATGCCGGTAAAGCCGAGTTACTCAGCTCCTTGGATTCCAGCCATGAAGAGATAGCTAAGTTGAAGGATGCTTTGAGTCGTGCCGGGGAGTCTGCTGCTCTTATCACCGAGGACCTAGCTGCATTAGAGCGTTCTCGTGAGTGGACGCTTGATAAGCTGGGATCGACAAAGGAGGGCTTGATGAAGCTGCAAAATGAAGCCGCGGAGGTCTTAAGCAGTTCTGAAGATTCTGTCCGAGCTAGCCTGTAGACAGAACTTGAGCAGAGCTATGGAGACAGGCTTTCTAACTTGGAGTCCGATATTCTTAGCCGTCAGTTGCCTTCGGGCTAACGAACTTGTTGTTGTATGCTTCTGGTTTGATCTACTACTATAGACTCCGTATTTGCTTCTTTTCACAGGATGTTTTGGTACACCCCCAGCCCTTAATGCTATGATTTTGAATTCATAGACTTCACCATTTCTTATAGGGAAACGAGCACCCTGCACCGCGTATTAGGCGATGACTTATCCCTTCTTGGGCTTCGGGACAAAATTCCCCAGGTTTAAACCCTGGTAACTTTTTTCAATCGGCAAAAGATTTTAAACCGGCTATACGTGTTAGGTATAGACTTATCCCTCCTTAGGCTTCGGGATAAAATTCCCCAGGTTTAGACCCTGGTAACTTTTTTCAATCGGTGAAAGATTTCAAACCGGCTATACGTGTTAGGTATAGACTTTGGGGTTTTTGGCAAACCCCCAGCCCTCAACGCGTTTGACGTGCCTTTACCGACTACCGTTTGAATTGGGCTAGCATGCGGATTATCTAAATCCATTCCGCATGTAACGTTGTGCTAAGAAAATTGCTTCTCTTAGACATAGTGCTATGATGTTGAATACATAGGCTTCGTCTTTCTTACGGGGATAGACTACCCGGCAACGTGTGTTAAGCGTTGACTTCATCTCTGTCTTTTCTAAAAGCAAAGACAGGGGAAAGTGCTACGATTTTGAATACGTAGGCTTCGTCTTTCTCACGGGAAAGACTACCCGGCAACGCGTGTTAGGCGTTGACTCCATCTCTGTCTTTTCTAAAAGCAAAGACAGGGGAAAAATGGGAGAGGAAGAATTTTATATTCTATCTCCCAGCATTGAAGAGGAAGAATTTTATATTCTATCTTCAATGGGACAGGAGGTTCAATAGGAGTGGAAGAATTTTATATTCTATCTCCCATTGCTGAAGAGGAAGAATTTTAGATTCTATCTTCAATGGGACAGGAGGTTCAATAGGAGAGGAAGAATTTTATATTCTATCTCCCATTGCTGAAGAGGAAGAATTTTATATTCTATCTTCAGTGGAAAGGAAACTCGAGGTGGGATCTCCACCCCCAGAATCCGAAAGGTGAAACTAGGAGTGGGATCTCCACTCCGAGAATCGAAAAGTTCAAACGACCCTAACTGTCGTAAGGTTTGGTCATTTGAATCTGAAGAGGAAGAATTTTATATTCTATCTTCAGCAGGAAAGGAAACTCGGGGTGGGATCTCCACCCCCAGAATCTGACAGGTGAAACTAGGAGTGGGATCTCCACTCCGAGAATCGAAAAGACTCGGATAACCCTAACTGTCGTAAGGTTTGGTTACTCGATTTGAAAGTGGACCTCTCGTTCATTGAAGGAATCGAGAGGGGAATTTGGCTATGGTCCTAACTGTAGTAAGGTTTGACCAAGTGGGAAATTTGAGAACGATCCTAACCATAGAAGGGTTTGATCGATCGATTTGTGGACCTCTCGTTCTTCGGACGAATCGAGAGGGGAATTTGGCTTTGGTCCTAACTGTAGTAAGGTTTGACCAAGTGGGGAATTGTGTGGCGGAGACTATGAGTAGTCAAACATCACTAAAAGTTTTGTGAGGAGAGGTTAATCCATTGAATGATTAGATCTCATCTCAGCAAAAGAGTGCTTGTGAGAGTTAGATTCTGACAAACAAGAACATTCGGAATTCGAATATTGATTTCTTGCTCATCAGCGACCGGGTTATCCCTAAGAATACCCCGATGTGGTATTCTTCCGGGAACTTCCCGGTACCTTAATTCTTTCTCAAAAGATACTAAGGATAGTATCTTTTCAGGAATTTGCCATTTATTGGCATCATGAGCCGGTCACCATCTTTGGTGACTAGGCGATAGGCGCCGTTCGAGTAGACTGTTTCTACTACGAACGGTCCTTCCCATTTGGGTTCGAACTTGCCTTTCTTCTTGGAGTTAAGGATCATAGGACGTCTTTCAGTCAAGACCAAATCCCCTTCCTTAAAACTCCTTTGTCGAACTTTTTTATCGAAGGCTCGGGAGATTCTGGCTTGGTAAAACTCAATATGCTGCTGAGCTTCCAAGCGCTTTTCATCGAGCATCTCGAGTTCTTCGAGGCGTTTCTGATGTTGTTTTTCGGTCGTCATCTGGGTTGCAAGAGCGATCCGAAGAGATGGAATTTGGATTTCCAAAGGGAGAACGGCTTCACATCCGTATACCAATGAATACGGGGTTGCGCCGGTTGGTGTACGCACCGTAGTACGATAGGCCCATAGAGCTGCGCCGAGCTTATCATCCCAATCTCACTTGTTATTCTTTACAAGCTTTGACAAGAGCTTTATGATAGTCTTGTTGAAGGCTTCTGCTAATCCGTTTGCTGTGGGATTATAAGCCGTTGACGAGATGTCCTGAATTTTGAACTTTTCGCAGAACCTTATGAAGGCGTTGCTGATAAATTGAGGACCGTTGTCGTGTATGATTCGTCTTAGAACACCATGCCTGTAGATGATATGGTGCTTGATGAATGCAATGACGTTACTCGTCTTGACTTCTCTGAGTAGAACTGCTTCAGCCCATTTGGAGAAGTAATCGGTGATTGCCAGGATGTACCGGTCACCTTTGACTAAGGGGGGATTTATAGGACCAACAATGTCCATTCCCCAGGTCTCGAACGGCCACGACGTAACCGAAGGATGTAGATGTTCCGGAGGTTGGTGCATGTAATTCGCGTATATCTGACATGCGTGACACTTCCGAGCGTATACGATTGCCTCATGCATCATGAAGGGCCAAAAGTATCCCATTCTCCTGATGCGATCATAAAGCTTGGGACCAGGTTGGTGCGCACCGCACTCTCCTTCATGTGCCTCCTTAAGCACTTCTTCAGCTTCTTTGGTCGATAAGCAACGCAGCAGCATGACATCATACCCCCTGCGGTATAGCGTTCGATTCTCCGTATTATAGTAGAATCTTGGAGCTCTTCGTTTGATCGACTCTCTCTCCTTCACGTCTTCTGGCAAGATCCCATGTAGGACGTAGTCGATGATGGGGAAGCGCCAATCTCGGGGTTCGAACTCAGCCTGAGTTGTGTGCACCTCTTGGACCTCTTCCTCCCTGCCATTTTCATCATAAAGTGGCACTAAGAGTTGGTGAGTTCTTACCGTGACAAATTGTTCTGTCCCGGGTGGCTGTGCCAGAGATACAGCTAAAGCTGCTAATGCATCTGCGTAGGTGTTCTGCAACCGCGGAACGTGCTCGATGAAGAATCCTTCGAATGATTCTGCTAGCTCCACCGCCATCTTGTGGTATGGTAGCAAATCCTGAAGTTCGAATACGAGTTCGACCAGCAGAAGTTCGAAGAGTACCTCTCTTCCTCCTCCTCCAGATCTGCCTCTCCAAATAGGCGCGGGAAGACTCAATCTCCCAAAAGGGCTCGCGGGATCTCCAACTCCTCAATCCAAGATCCCGTCGCTGTTTCTAAGCCCGCACCACGCAACGTCCCTGAGTCATTCAATGTGGTCAAGGCTATAGATCCGGCTCTCCCTCCCGCTACAAAGACGATTGATGATGCAACTCCAGCTCCATCGAAGAGGGCGCTCCAAAGACGCCGTCAACGCCTCGCTCAACAACTCTCCAAGGCCAGGGAGTCAAAAGATGGAGTGCGCTATGCAGAAGACTTGAAGTCGAGGCAGCGACACGAGCAACGGCAAGTAATCAACCTCCCCTCCAAAACAGAAGCGAGTGAGTGGATCCGCGTCAAGAGGAACCGCTCCACGCTCGAGGAGCGAATCAAGAAGCGTCGTGCTTTACTTGCGCATGCCCGAGCCCTGTTGCAAAAGGCGGAGGGAATGCAGAAAGAAGAGGTAGCCAAGAGCCCGTCTACAAGCAAGTGGGTGTGGTTGCCAAAGCCAAAACCAACGCCTCAAACACAAGTGGGTGGAGTTGCTGCCCGAACCTCTTCAAAACCAGATCCGGCACCTTCAACGGGGCCAGGTATGAACGGGGATCCTTCAAGTTCCAGGGCTCCTTTGAAAGGTCGCCTCGGTCCCTTACCGGAGAACCGAGGAAGAGTACCTATCAAGGAACGACTGGGACCATTGAAAGGTTCCTAAGTTACAAACCAAGCTGGGGGTCAAACTAATCCCCCCAAGAAAAATGATAAAGGGAAAGCCCCTATCACCGACCGCATCGGATTGCGAGTCGAATTAAAAGAGCCCGTTTAGTTTATACGCTCACAAAAGCGTAAAATTGAACGGGCCACTCTTGAAAAATCCAACAAGGCATCTCATCCCCGAAGGGAGGCACACTCATCTGAGGATGAGAGTGTTATATCGGGGAACACATACCAACACTCTGTAGGTTGCTCCAGCTACAAAGCTGATGAGTTGTACTACAGAGCTGGGGGTATGGAAAAGTCCTGAAAAAGATGTGTGCAGGACATGGAGCCCCGCTGCCCGTGTGCCAACATAATCAAAGCGGTGCTGTCGGAATGCTGCTGTGCTCAAACCCCAAGGAGAGTCTCGGTATTCGAAAGAATTTCCACACCGAAACGCTTCCACAAGAAGAAATTCGTCTGCTAAGAAGACGAATATCCAAGAGTGTCGGTTAACATGACCGGCAGGGGAAATTCAACGCAATACATCGGCATAGATCAGCTTGCCAAGGTATCCCGATGCATGACGCGGTTGCCACCAGGAACCAGGGGCCAGAAGAATTACCAAAGGGTACCAAAGGGGCTCTCCTTAGAAGAAGAAGAGTCAGATGCTGATTCGGACTCTTGCTCGGCGGTGGCATCCGATGACACGGCCTCGAGTGCGGGACAACCATACGAATCACTCATGATCAGCGCCGAACAGGTATCAAAGATACTGGAAGAAGCCCTCGCCAAACAGAAGGAGAGCTTCAAGTTCGAGATAGATATGGCCATGCAACGAATGAGAGGGATGCACGACCAACAGATTGCGGTGCTGACGGTCCACCAAGGAGAGCCAAATCGACGCAATCCAGAAGAGAATGAACGGGAAGCGGATAATATCAATATCCCTCTTGTCAACACCGACAATGGGGGTGGTCCCGCGGAAGATAATGCGAAAGAGGACCACGTCACTTCTCCCCGGAGCCACTCGAAGGCAGATACGGGTGAAGACCAGAAGATGAAGGACCTGGAAAGCAAAATCAACGCATTGATGAGTGCTCAAGAGGTAAAAAGTGTTTTCGGGAAAAGTTGCTGTTTTCATTGCTCTTGTTTGAAATCTG
>BQKN01037776.1:0-15057 GCA_022839385.1 Asparagus kiusianus
AAATTAAACTAATTTCAGAATAATTATCTACAAATAAAAATATACCTGTTGTGCTATTACAATAGTTGATACGAAACTAAAGAAATAATACTATAAGTTATACAATTAAACAAGATTAATTAATAAAAAAATATAATTACTTATATTTAAAATCAAATAATTATGAGATAATTATATACATAGTAAAACGTACTATTTGTGCTAATATGACAGCTGATGCGTAGAAATAATACAATAATTTACAAAAATAATACATATTTAATAATTCAACATAATACACGAAATAACACGTAATAGTAATAATAATACAACGTATTATTTGAAATAATATGTGTTGATGCTCGTAAACAAACAGTCGATGGGGGTGCGGTTGGCTGTCGCAATAGGATGATGAAGGATAAAGGGGCCGACTTCCCCTCCGACTTTATGCCTAGCTCTGAGCGTATGGGGAGGACTGATGGCCTACACGTACAAGCAACGTCGGGGTATGTGGCGTGTTGCCCCCGTTGTACCTCCGACGGTCAAGTTAGAGGATGAATTTGAGGGAGGTTTTAGGGAGAGTCCTTAGGTCATTGAGGTCCATGCAGGGTGCATTCTCCTTTAGAATTTATTAAGGAAAAACTTGAAGAAAAGAATGACTTCTCAGTTTTAGTTTTTTCGAACCTCCTCCTCTGAAAGGATTCGCCTTTTTTCCCTCTCTTATTTCTTCGATCTCCCCCTTCTCTACTGAATCCATTGCCTCCCTCTTTATAGGCTGTTTGAGGATAGACACGTGGTTTCATCAGGGGTTTAAGGATGATGGTGGGGGATGAGCTGAAGGCTGAGTTAGCAGTAGTCCCTTCCCGTGTCGGCTGGCGACCAGAAGGGAATTATTTCAAGACGATCTCGATAAGACCCCTAGGATTGATTAGATGGCGCATGGCAGAGAATCCGGCGGGGTGATGAGTTGCCCTTATCTTTATTGATGGCGGCTAGCAATTGGAGGGCGAGGCACTCAAGTACAGAGGGTACCTCGATAATGTTCCGGGTTTGACGGATAAGGGTCAAGAGAAGATAGGTTGACCGATCTAGCCACAGTGTTGATTTACAGATGGCAACTGGCAACTGGAGAGACGTCGTCCAAGCTCAAAGGGTGTCTTGATTACGCCCCCGAAGTGACTTGGGAATAGAATGAGCCGCCCGTGTATTTTAAACTTCGTCAGAGTTTGAGACGTTTGACGTGACTTATCAATACTATGGTTGATCGATGTATGTCTTGGAAAAAGCTCAGTTGGATGACTTAGATCTTTATCTTCCCTAGCAGGATTGAATTGGAAGGTGGGTCGTTCTCATAACTTGCTAACTAGATAAGTGAGTCGTCGGTCTAGTCAGACGGCTCGGTAGACAGCTGAGTCGCCCCTGGGGGAGTCATCTCAAAGATGAAAGGCCGACTGCCTTCGCGCTTCATGTCGGCTAAAGCGTCTCGCTTCTGGCTAGGCTTTTTTGGCTGGGTCGATTTGAATTGCGACTCCATTAGGCCTACGGAGATAATCTTCTGATATCTTTATCGATAAACAGTAGATTACCATAACAATACGTAATAGTACCGATAACACAACAGATCAATTTTAGAAAATTTTACCGCTCAAAATAAATTTACAGATATTAAAATCATTTATATAAATATAAAATTTGGATTTTAAATCATAGAAAAATATAAAAAATTAACAAAAATACAAATACTCTTCTAAAAATAATAATTAAATATTTAAAAATAATAGAAAACTATTTTAACTAGTATTAAATTTTACGGTCATTACAAGAAGATTTTGCTGGACTGCTTAGGGTTTTGGCTACCATTTTCTCTCCCTATAAATACCCAACAACCCCAACTACTCCAGCGCCAAATCTTTATTGCAAATCTCTTGTGTTTAAATTTGTGTTTTCAAAAGAGCTTCAATTTTCAATCTTGTTCTTCATTGTTTCAAAGTTCACATTCCAAGCTTCAAGTACAATCTCTCTTCTTTCCATAGGGCTACTGTAAAGAGAGAGAGTTTTTTCTTCGATTACTACTGTTGTGAGCTTGATCTCATGAAGATCAATTGTGTGGTTGTGAGATCTCGTGGAGAACATTTTGTTGAAGAAGTTCCGGCTTCTAAACCGGTTGTGTAGTAGATTTCTCCTTGAGAGTGGGGAACAGGGACGTAGGTTGGAGGACCGAACCTCATAAACACATCGCGCGTCATTTGAATAACGATTTCTATCTTATCTCTTTGCTTTAGTTTTTAATTTGTGGTGTATTGCATTGTCTTAATTTTTATTGCACAATTATTACCTCTTTACCCTATTCACCCTCCTCTAGGGTCCAACCCGGTCGTCACCCGCCTCTCCTCCTCCCTCCGCCTATCTCTGTCCGTGGCCGCCGTCACCCTCCTGGCCCTCGGCAACGGCGCCCCCGACCTTGAAGTTTCCGACAAGATTCGTCGGTTAGATTTGAGGGTTCAGCTCGGAGGTGTACATTGATAGGAAGAACGATCGGAGGTTGGATGATTGTTTGAGGTATTGTATTGTTAGTGGGAAGAAGGCACTCGAGAGCGCTGGGATTAGGGTCGGCAGCGAGGAGCTTAAAAAGGTACGACCTTTTTTTCTTATTTTTTAAAAAGATCTGTCTGCTAATTTGTGCATGTAATGGAGCTTGAACTAGATTTGAAAGAAATTAGACGCCAAATTTGGGTTTTTCTATTAGCTGAAATTGGGAATTGGATTGTGCTGGATCTACTGCTATAGAATGAAAAATGAAGGTTTTTTTGAAGATTCATTTACTATGAATGAGAAGTTTGTTGTTCGTAATCATTCAGAGGAGGAGGTGGAGATGGGGTTGGTGGAGAAGTCGATGGCGGAGGTTGAGGTGGGCTTGTGTTTTGGATCGTTTTATTTGTAATAATTGAGATTTTATCATCATCATTGTAATTAATTGTGCCACTCAATTTATCTCATTATCCCATTTTATCCTACTTTATCCCACTCAAATTATCCCAATGGGTGAAATTACCCCTCCGGGGACAATTACCCCAATTTGCCCCATATTATCCTAATGAATAACCCCCCAAGTGCTGGCAACCAACCAAACCCATTCAGGCTATGACTTTTCCTTATCTCATAAGATTGATGTAAACACATACTTGTTAACTAAAAATATATATCAGATTTCTATAAATACTAATATATATTTTATTTAGTAATATCCTTATCAAATAAGGAGTGTGACCATTATGGACAATTTCGTGCTAGCAAAATTTAATTGTCCACCAAAATTTAAACTATTAAATTTTGGTTACAAGAAATACCTGTATTGTGTGTGACTATCCATTGGGTTCCACACTAAACCGACAGTGAATTTAATATACTTATATAATTATTTATTAATCTCATTAAACACTTTAATAACATTACCCAATTAACTCTTAACCGGATAAATCCACAAGTCAAGTTTGACGTCTAGCAACATATTACGAATACCCGGATAGTGAGGATTTCAATCATAAGGACCGAACACCCTTCGGTGACTAGTTTCCGTGTAATTAAATCCTTCGGCTATACAATGTCCTGAATAAGTTAAGGAATGGATAAAATGTCAATCCCACTACTTATTCATACGCATTACAATTCTAAGGTATCTGACTCAATTAGGAATACCGAAAACTCTTTTTTGATTTTCATCTTACTCTGGCCAGAGATTTTTCGAGTCAATACTAGATAGAATGCATAGGACATTTTCTCTTCATATGAGGAGAAACCGACCCCTTATTGATTACTCATTACCTTCATAATAGTCTCATTGGGTTCAGAATATCCTACACATGTCTCAGAGAGTCATATTAAGAAATAGACCAAAACCACAATTTAATTATCATAAGGTTCTATGGTAATTTCAGGTCTAAGGATCATTTACAAACTATCACCTAAGGAAAAGCTTATTGACATTTACATAGATCAATTAGGCCTTCCTCGATCGAGTCAGTTCAGTGAAATCATTCTATAATGAACACTGACACTTTTATATTAGTGACTCTTCACAAGTAACATTGAGATCAGTTACCCTCTACCATAGAGTATATTACAAGTGTACTAGTCCGGTTCACTGATCTCATATTTAGTGACCCTACGACTAGGAACATTTTTAAGCTAATGCTTTTAGTGCTTTAGGTCTCAGTGGCATAATCTCATTATGACCCTAAAACCATTGCATTAACTTATGTGTTTCATCATACTTAATATTTTATGCAGCATATGATAAATATGAAATTCCTCATTTTATTTCATGAATAGAAAATAACACCAATTTCATTTCATGAATAGAAAATAACACCAATTTCATCAAATGTGATTGGATTTAGAGCACTAATCCTAATAATTTCTCCACTATATTCTTTTCAGCTTAATGATCTCAAGAAGTCCAAATATAGGAAAGCAGAATGGAGAAACACCTTCGAAAGATTGGATTCTAGATGCTAGCCCTGAAATTTATTTGAAAAGGACAAATTCAAGAAATAAGACATTGACATAAATTCGATAAGAAAATATCAGCCAAAGGTTCTCATTCAAAAGACGGGAGCTAAGAAGGTAAACCTGTGAAACAGACCATTTAGTACGAAGGTAAACTCAGAAGCTGCTCAAATACATACGTATCTATCTATATACGTATGTGCATACATATCTCCATAGAGATAGGTACACGTGAATCACGCACACAAGCAAATTAACAGACAAACAAATAAAGATGAGGATAACAAGATCTGAAAAAATTAAATAGAAGTAGGTATACTAAATTATCACAACTCAACCATGGAAACACCATGCCTACAAAGTTACCTCTGGAAAAGGAAGAAGAATAGGATCATCAGTTAAACCATTTATACTAAATGTTATACTGGCTTAAACGGAATCTCAACTGACATGGTGCTACCCTCAAGATTTTGAGGCAAACTTTAGAAAAACAAGACCTGTTGTTTTTCATTTGAAACAGTACGTTGTTACTTCCATATAGGAGTTAACTACTTGTGTCTTCCATATAGGAGTTAACTACTTGTGTGGTAATGTAGTAGTTAGTAAACCATTCAATTGATTTACTCTTTCTGAAGGTAGTCCGGCTGATGTCACATTGTATAGCTTGAATAAGACAAGATTACCTTGTTCTTATTCCTTTGGTGGTCTCTTCTTCAGTCTCTCCTTTCCTTAAAGCCTGTGTTGATGGCTTAAGTCTTGATCTAAGCTTTTTTATTATTGTCTCACATTGTTCCGCAGATGCAAATTTGGGAAAATACAGCGCACGGGGTTTCCCGCTCAAAACCCGCTACCAAATATAAAAGGGAAAAGATGTGCCAGTTACTCAAAAAATAGTCTCATGGTGATAGATAGTCCTGAATTTTCATCACTACATAAGCATTTCCAATCCAATGAGCAATTATGAACCACAAAGGAAAATTAAAAAAACAGTTTCTCCTGACACAAACTCTACATATTAGTCTTAATTATTCAACCAAAGAAAGGATTGGAAAGAAGAAGGAGCTTGCCTGTAGCATGGGGGACCAGTCAGCAAGTAGGAAAGCTATCTTAATGGATAAGGTCATGCAACCGAGGGACAGTTTATACCCGTGCAAATCAAATAGCGTGTAGAACGAATATGATGTAGTTTCTGTTGAAAGTAAAACGGTTTTTCTATAGAGTGCCTTTGGGCACTCTATAAGAGAGGAGAGAGATAGAGAGAAATGAATGAGGAGAAGATCCCAATGCAAATCAGGGGACCCCCTCCTCATTCATTTCTCTCTATCTCTCTCCTCTCTTATAGAGGGCACTCTATAGAAAAACCGAAAGTAAAATTGATTAATTACCTTGAGAATTGAAAAGATCATTTAGTTATTTGAGGAGTCAAATGCATGAATATGTTAGATGCATGAAAGTTATTGGGAAGTTTAAAAGTCTTTGTTAGGAAGTCTAAGAGTCATTGTAGTAGTATACATATGTGCAGATTGTAAGTAGAAAGAAGCCAAGCAAAGAAAAAAAATCAAAGAATAATTTTATCCTCCTTCAAATTATTTATCCTGGGCAAAATATTATTATCAAATTGGTATCAGAACTAAGATGAGTTCCAATGGAAGGATCCCGTTTGTTGTTCCTAAAGTCACCAAAGAAAATTATGAAAATTGGCGCGTTCAAATGAAGGCTCTATTGGGATCAATAGACTGTTGGGATGTTGTGGTGAAAGGCTTTGAAAAGCCTCAAGATGAAGGTGTGCTATCAACAGTACAGAGAGAGTCGCTTAAAGAGTCCAGTAAGAAAGACGGTAGAACCCTCTACTTTATTTATCAAGGAGTTGATGAATCAGCATTCGAGAAGATTTCAGATGTTGTGACCTCAAAACAAGCTTGGGAAATACTTCAAAACTTCTATAAGGGAGAGGAGAAGGTGAAAAAGGTGCGACTCCAAACACTTTGAAGGAGTTCAAAAATTTAGAGATGGAGGAATGTGAACTAGTTTCTGAATATTTCATTGGAGTCTTGGCCAATGTGAATCAACTTCGGAGAGATGGCGAGAAGATCGAAGATGTTCGTGTGGTGGAGAAAATTCTCTGATCACTTACTATGAATTTTGACTATATTATTTGTGCCATCAAAGAGTCAAAAGACTGGGAGAATATGACGATTAATGAATTCTTGGGTTCCTTAAATGCCCACTAGAAAAGATCTAACAAGAGAAATGAACTGGTGTAGAAGGCTTTTCAAACTAATCTTTCTTTGAAGGATGGTCAAGAAGATTCAAAAGAAGGAAGTAACGGCGGTCATGACCGTGGAAGATTTTGAGGTAGATTTTGAGGCTAAGGATGTGGTTCCTATGGCAAAGGAAGTCACAACAACTTCGAAGAAAAAGATCAAAATCAAAGGTCTTTTAGAGACCGTGGACGTAGTAGATCTAATAGAGACCGATGGAAAATACAAGTTTTATGTTTTAAATGCAAGAAGTATGGCCATTACTCTTCTGATTGTTATTACAATTAAGTTGAAGACAAGGTGAATTATGTTGAGAAAGAAGATGATGATAACATTCTTCTATTAGCATTCTGAGGAGATAGTGACAATAAGGATGTTTGGTATCTTGATACTGGCACCAGTAACCATATGTGTAGCAAGAGAAGTATGTTCGTCGACATGGACGAATCTATGAATGACAAGGTAACTTTTAGAGATTTCTCAAAGATTCCAATGAAAGGCCAATGTAAATTTTTTTCACCTCTAAAATAGAGAAGAAAAATTTATCACTGATGTCTATTATGCCAATATGAAAAGCAAGATATTGAGTTTGAGACAACTCTTATAAAAGGGCTATGATTTTGATACGAAAGATTGTAGTCTTTTTCTTCGAGATCAAAGAGATATATTGATTGCAAAAGTCCAGATGTCAAAGAATTGAATTTTCGTGCTAAACCTTCAAGGTGAAGATGTGAATTGTTTGAAGGGTTGTATCAATGATTTTGCTTGGCTATGACACTTGACATTTGGGCATTTCAATTTTGGCAGTCTGAAGACATTGGCCAATAGAAGCATGGTGAAAGAGTTGTCGATAATTGATCGTCTTGAACAACTCTGTGAAGGATGTCTAGTGGGGAAGCATCATCAAGCTCCTTTTCCAAAGGAGGCTTCATTTTATGCGTCAAAGTACAACTTGTACATACTGATGTGTGTGGTTCGATCACTCCGACCTCAATTGGTGAGATTAGTATTTTCTTACTTTCACTGATGACTTTACTTGAAAGACTTGAGTATACTTCTTAAAGAACAAATCTCAAGTGTTTTCTATGTTTAAGAATTTCAAAACTAATGTGGAAAAAGAGTGTGGCTTTTATTTTAAAGTTATCAGATCAGACCGAGGTGGAGAGTTCACTTCAAAGGATTTTGAAGCACATTGTGAAGTGTTTTCGTCAAATGTTGGCTTTTTCATTGTTATAGAACCTGTTACAATCGTTTGTCGATTACAAGTTTAAAAAAATAGAAAAGTTGATCTTTTTATAAGATCTTCTTACACAATGAAAATTAAAGATTATAACTTTATCCAACAAAATGCAACAATAGTTTATCTCCTATTGCTTTGTGTAGGAACTTTGCCTGTTCTAGGGACGCGTTAGTCCGTGGACCATCGCAGGTCAGATCCGGTTAACAAGGTTAATTATGCTCTTATTTCACGAAGAAAACTATCGCAGCAGCGACAATCATGACCAAGCGAGATTGTGGCTCTTCTCGAGATTAAAACCAAGTTTAATCCACAAGAAAGAGGTGGAAAGAGTCTCAAATCTTTCGAAGGGTTTTTCTTTATGAAAAAGTTCGCCAAGATTTGCCAATTCTCCTCTGAAATTCGTCGTCTACTATTCAAATTGACAGCACCTCGCCCTCTGATTTCAAATCCTCTCCAATGAAGACCCTGAGCTTCTATATATAGGCTTTTGTCACCGTGTTTTCTAATAAGATCAAGTTTTTTAACATTATTTGTAGTTGATAACTGCCTAAACGCACTTAAGAATAACTTCAGAACAGTTGGAGAGGTTCTGGGATGAAAGAATTCTAACAAACATCAAAATCTGCGTTTTGGGGAGTTTTGGGAGGTCAAAACACTCGTGGTGGCTCGGAGCTGTGCGAGCCACTATTTGGTGGCTTGCACTCACGCGAGCTTCCTGGCCTGTTTCGTTCGTCTTTTGATGTTTTGTCTATTTGTGACTCCTCCAGTTCACTTGTTTTTCCTTTACGTGTGTTTCGTCACTTTGATGACTTATACGTTTCACTGATTCGCTTCATGCGTTTACCGGCATCAGATAATCTTCCTTGACTCGGATAATAACATTCATCATCTTCTCTCTATCTCGATTTGTGTTCGGGGACTCATAGGTAATTTTTGATGCCTACAGATACCCCCTCTAACGTGTTTCAGTCTTATTTCTTTTATAGAAGAGCCTGAAATACTTTGGATGTGATAAGCCCCACATTTAATCGATGTAGAAGGACCTATAATTGGCTTCAGTTCTTAACTTCTTCAGTCTTCAATCTACTCAGTATTATGTCGAATAGATGAAGTTCTTTCGATGCTGTGTTTATCATTTGGCCGTTGTTGAAGTCTTGGACTGAAATTGATGTATAAGTTTCTAAACTTAGCTCGTGCCATTGAGTTGACTTTCAACTGATCATTGTAGGCGTTAAAAATTGCCTATATGTCCTCATAAGCGGCTCGAGACAGAGAGAAGACGATGAATATTGTCATTCGAATCAAAAAATCTCATTTGATGATGACAAACGTATGAAGTAATTCGACGGATCATACGAAGCAACAGAACTTCGGAATAACGGAAACAAGAGCTAATCGGGAGCCCCGCGTCGTTCACGAAAGGCAGAGAACCCCTCGTGTCCTATTTACTCCATATATGATTCAATCATGGGAACCTATAGATCTCCTCGTTGGCTTTCCAACGCATCTTGAATCGTGTAATTCTAAATTTCGACGACGAATATACGATGGAAACAAACTCGACGTACCAAAAACCAAACCGAGACACCTCGGGGTGTCTTGGCTTGGCCAAGACACTTACAAGTGTCTCGGCCAAGCCAAGACACTCCTAAGTGTCTCGGCTTGGCCGAGAGACTATTAAGTGTCTCAATCAAGCCGAGACACTCACAAGTGTCTCGGCCATACCGAGACACTCATAAGTGTCTGCAACACGAAAATGCTGATTTTGGTTGTTTTCGATGGTTTTTCGATCGTTAACCGCCTGGATTTGCTCTAACTGATCTGATAATGTGGTTAAGTAGTTTCAACTAAAGATAAGAGGGAATCGGCCGTTCTTATCCAAACACATGGCTCCTGAAGTCTATAAATACAGCCCCAGGGCCTTTATTTTTTCAGATCTGGAATTCTTGAGCGTTGGCGAAGCCCTGCCGGACTAAGGACTAAAGACTAAAGGTGCACGAATTTCAGAAGAGAGGAGGAGATTGATCGAGTTCTTTAGCATAGGAAAGAAGAGTTCGTTAGATCTGTAGTTCCCGTGTTCGTCCCTTAAGATTACCCCGTGTAGACGTACAAAATTGCCTATAGGTCCCTTAGCATGGCTCGGCACGATGATTCGACAGATCAACAGACGTTCGAGCGACGAGGCGATGAGGCACATAAGCAACGGAATACGTTCGCGTGCGGAACCAATCCAACGGTTCAGAAAGTTAACGAGTCGTCCAACAACAAAACGGACTTGAACTCAAACACCAAGGCGGATTTACTGCCAAATGAAGACTCGCGCTATCAAATCAAGACCCGAACAAATCAAACGAACTCAATACAGAACCAGAAAACAACCGAACAACGGAACACACCCGGGGGACTCGGCCCAAACCGAACCAACCTGGGGTGGCTCGGCCCAAGCCGAGCCACCCCAGGGTGGCTCGGTGGCCGAGCCACCCTAGGGTGGCTCGACCAAGGCCGAGCCACCCTGAGGTGGCCCGACTCCCCCCCTCTCTCTTGTGAACAAATGCACAGTTCAGAGAGGCTATAAATAGGGGGGGTAGTTGTTCATTTGAGAGGACTTTTCTGAACTTCTGAAGAGCCGAAACTCTGCCGGATTGTTACCTCAACTCGGATTTGTGAAGGCTTGGAGACTTAGACCCTTGGATTCAGTTCTTGGCGAGCACCCGCAACAAACAAGGCAGGAGTTCGAAGAGGCTAATCCTCAGATCTACGTTGTTCTACTCCGGATCTAAGATTGGTTCTTAGATCCCGAGATTCGAGCGGTCGTTTCCTTGGTGAAACGATCCCTCCCGGCTATTATCTCCTTGGTGGGATAATACCCGTTATACCGTGTAGATCTGTTTGGATCGAGATTGCACGGTGGTCCACGGTAATCAACCCCGGCACAGGCAAACAACCCACAAAGCGAGTGACCGCAAAACAGGAGCTCGCGATCTGTTCGTTAAATAAGGAAAGTTGTAATTTTTCTTTATTTGTTTTGAATTTCGTTGTAACCGGCTCTTATAAAAAGACCGGATCTTTGTAAACACAAAAAGTTGTTAACATTGAGTGCAATGGGTTCGTCAATGAAGAAGAGTTTGATTTTTCCCACGAACAATCTGGCGACCACAGTGGGAGCCACCGATCTCGCTGCCGAGATCGGAGTGTCGCAGCCGCGGATCTCAATCCCGGTCGTGGAGGAGGTTGAGTATGAATTCGACCAGCAAAAGTACGAGGAGTACGTGTCCTCGTCCAGATCTACCTCCTCCCCCCAAGTCTAAGAAGTACCAGAAGTTCTCCTCTAGGAGAAAAGTCCGTTGGTGCGATGAAGTTGAAGCTACCAACGACGACCTCACCCCGATCGACGCCGAAGTTGCGTTGAGTGAGGCCCTTCCGACCTCAAAGAAGGTCAAATCCGCCATTGAAGGCGTGGTGACTCTCTCTAAGAGAGCCCGCCAGAGGTAGCGCCAACGCCTCGCGAAGCAATTCGCCAAGGCCATGGAGTCCATTGACGGGGTCCGCTACCATGCGGATCTGAAGAACAAATGAGGCAAACAGCCTCAACAGCAAGTGAAGGGTGGTTCCTCCAAACCATCGACAATGGAGTGGGTCCGTGTCAAACGGAATCGCTCGACATTGGAGGAGCGCATCCGCAAACGGCGCGCGTTATCGGCGCAAGCACGGACCAAAGCTGAAGAAGCCCGTCGGAAGCTGCAGAAGGAGGTGGTCAAAAAGCCGCAACCAACTCGCAAGGTTTGGATGCCAAAGTCTGAAGCAACGGTTCAGACCAAGGAGCGACAACCGCAGCCTCCGAAAATTCAACACCCGGTAAATCAATCCAAACAGCCGGTAATTTCTGCAACTGCTCAGGAAGATCCCGCAGGACCATCCCAGAAGAGAAAATCAGTTTTGGAGCGCCTCGGCCCACTTTCGAAGGAACGAGGTAAAGCTCCAGTACAAGAACGCTTGGGGCCAATGAAGAAGTCCCAACCAATGCAACATGCTGGGGGTCGCTGCAACCCTCAACACTTGGAGAAAATTGTGGCACCCAAGCGCACAACTTTGCGCATCGAAGTGCAAGAGCCCGTTGAAGATTCACGCCCACAAAGGCGAGTTTCAAGGCGTGTGACTCTGGATGGTCCGAAGAAGACAATTCATCCTCAGAAGGAAACGTTGTCATCTGATAACGACAACGTTATACCTGAGAGATCGTGCCAACACACGATAGGTTGCTCCGATCTTCAAACGGACGAGCTGTACTATCGTGCCGGGGGTACGAATAAATCCAGAAAGAGGAACCCTCGAAGGCTCGAAACACAATGTCCCTGCTCAAAGCTCATTCGGGCGGTACTGTCGGAATGCAACTGTGTTAAGACAGTCCCCGAAAGAGTCTCTGTGTTTGAAAGACTCAGTAATGGAACGCCAAAACCAAGGCATAGACGTTTCCAACGAAGAAGGAAGATGGTCGAAGATGGTGAGCATTCAAGGGTCACCGCAAATATGACCAGCACATGAACATCGGCTCAGGATAACCCCGAGGCGGTTCCAGAAATACCCCGACGTGTAACTCGTCTACAATCCGGGGCTATCATTCGCGCGACGTATGGTAGAGTCCGAACAAGAGTACCTTCGGGAGATGAAGAATCAGATGCCGGCTCAGCAGTTGCGTCTGATAATACAGTGTCCAGTGAAGGACAACCCCGCGAGGCGTTTATGATAAGCGCGGAGCAAGTGGCCAAGATGCTTGAAGATGCCATGGCCAAACAACAGGAGACCTTTAGGTTCGAAATGCAAATGGCTATGCAGAACATGAGAGAGATGCATGACCAACAGCTTCAAGCATTGAGGAACCAACAAGGCGAACCAAGTCGTCCCAACCAGAACAACCTGGAAGATGAGGACACAAATGAGGTTCGCAATGTTAACAACCCTCCCATCAACCCAGGGGGTGGTAACGAGAATGCTAGCGAAGACGCAGGCGAAAGCCTAAAAATTAAAAATCTCGAGAGCAAGATCAACACATTGATCTCTGCTCAAGAGACGAAAAAGACGGGCATTCCTTGTCCATACCCAAGAGAGTGGGAATCAATCCCATATCCGGCGAAGTTCAGTCTAATTAACTTCACGCCGTTTAATAGGATGGGTTCACCTACTCAGCATTTGATTTATTTCAAATCGCACTTGGGAGTCATCTCTGGTAATGAGCCTCTGATGGTGCGGTCATTCGTTGGCACTCTTCACGGAGCCGCCTTCGATTGGTATCGTCGCCTCAAGCCAGGAAGCATAAACAGCTGGGACGACATGGAGACCAAGTTCCTTGTGAATTTCTTCGACGATGATACCGAGATCTCTATCGGATCGTTAATCGATGAGAAGCAAAAAGACGGGGAGTTGGTCGACACCTTCGTCAAAAGGTTCCGGAATAAGGCGATGAATTGCCGGGACCCAATCACCGAGGAATTCATCCTCCAAACCTGCCACAACAACCTTTCGCTGGATGTGTTAGAAGCAATGGGCACCGCACCATCCAAGACCTGGAAGGATTTGAAAGTCCAAGGAGAACAAGCTGAACGTTTCCTTAGGAGAAAGAAGGTGGAGAGAGGCCAACCGGCTACTAATCCTCCGAAGCAGAACTTCAACCAGAAAGGGAAAGGTAAAGCTCATGTTAATGCTGTTGATGCTAACCAGACATTTCAATTGCAACCTCAGCAACAGCAGCAGCAGCGGGCGCCACAACAATCGCAACCGCATTGGCAGCAACGGTCTCAGAAGCAAAAGTCTTCGGAGCCGAGGTTTCCCAAAGTATACTCCTTCAAGGATGATGAAGTTCCCAGCATCTTCAAATATTTGTTGGAAAACAACAAAATCCAGCTGCCAGCGATCGTGGATCATGAAGGAGCCACTAAGGTGACGGACCCGAAGTACTGCGCATACCACAGAGCGGTCCACCACCCAACGAAGTCTTGCTATCACCTCAAGGACAAGATCCAAGCGTTGATCGATGTAGGAGTCATAACTCCGAAACCAGCTAAGAATGTGGGAGCAAACGCGGTGTCGATTAGTTTTGGATCAGTACCTACAGCTTGGTTTGAGTCGAAGCGTGTCACCAAAGTCGGAATGAAGACGGTGAATGACGACCCGCACGGACAACGCCAAAAGGGACTTGTGCCTCACACAGCCCCAAACGGTGAAATTCTCTGGGTGCACCCCGACCTGATTGAAGATGAACAATGGGCCGGATCGTCATCCAAGAAGAAGTCCAAAGGGAAAGGTAAGTCTTGTTACGGAGTTTCTGCCATCCCGGGTGAAGACGATGAAAGGATCACCGCTTTTCCGTTTTCCGACGAGGAACAGGAGGTCTTTGCGACTCGGAGTGGAAACGAATACCATTTCAAATATCCATCTCCTGGAATCAAATAGCTGAACAGGGGGTGACAAAACGGGGACCAGCCAAGACTCTTACAGAACTGGGGGTGATTACAGTTCCCAAACCGGTTGAAGATGCTCGACGACAGCCGGTTAACAAACAGAAAGAAAAGGGGCCTGAGGAGGTTCAGAATCCGAAGCAGTCTCGTTTCAGTCATCCGATTGGAAAGGACAAACCGGAGAGTTCAAAAAATCCGCGTGCCTTCGACATCATGGCTCAGCTAGCCAATATTCCAGCGCGGATAACGCTGTACGAGTTGCTCCGATTGTCCAAGGAAACTAGAGAAGCCTTGCAAGAAGCCTTGGCCGATTCGGAGGCATTCCTCACCAGGATCAAACCAGCTCCCGAAGAACTGGGAATGTTAGCCCAACAGTGTAATGTGGCGGCCAAGAATCTTCCCTGCATCACCTTCACCAAAGAGGACATGCAGACGAAGAATTCAAATCATGATCAGCCCTTGTACTTCGTCGGGTACATTGGCTCCAGCGAGGTCAACCGAATCCAAGTGGATCCGGGTTCCGCTGTGAGTATTATGCCACTTCGCCTAATGCACAGCCTTGGCATTCCAGTCAGCAAGTTGGCATCTACGGGCACAGTCATTTATGGATTCAACACCA
>BQKN01037777.1:0-14617 GCA_022839385.1 Asparagus kiusianus
TTGATCTGGACTTTGATTTGGTAGTCTGGATCCTGATTTGGTAGTAAATCCGCCTTGGTGTTTGAGTTCGAAACTGATCTTAAATCGATCGTGATTCGTCCGAGTCTGCTCCTGATTGGGTGACTCGTTGATTCTTCGAGTGGATTCATTCCGTTGTTTGCATGCGGTTCGTCAACCTCGTAGCTTCGTTAATCCGCTTCGTCGCGTGTCACTTGGCTTCGGTGTTGTGGACTGACGATCGTGTTTGCGTACGTCGCCTGATGGTTGGTTCGACGTCGTTGAGCTGTGTTAAAGGACCTATAGGCAGTTTTATACGCCTACAGCTACTAGAATTACCGGTGATTTAGGTTGGTTCGCCGGAGGTTGAACTTGCGTTGAAGGCTGCAATGATTGTTCCTTAGCCTGAATCGCCGCTTCAGACTTCGGCCTCCATACTTGGCGGATTGGTGGCGGCTTCTTGGCCACTTCCTTCTGCAGTCTTCTACGGGCTTCTTGGACTTGAGCCCGTGCCTGCGCTAACAGTGCGTGGCGCTTGCGAATACGCTCTTCAAGTGTCGAACGATTCCATTTGACACGGATCCATTTGTTCATTGGCTGCTTAGAGGAGCTACCATTCATCAGTTGTTGAGGCTGTTTGCCTCCCCTGTTCTTCAGATTCGCGTTATAGCGGATCCCATCAGTGGATTCCATTGCCTTTGTGAATTGTCGTGCCAAGCGTTAACGTCACCTCTGGCGGGCTCTCTTTGAGAGAGTCACTACTCCCTCAGCGACGGAGGAATTGGCAAGAACAAATTTGACCTGGTTGGAGGTCGGTGGAGCTTTACCCGATGCAACTTTGGCATCAATTGGAGTGAGATCTTCGTTGGTATTCTGCATTTCTTCGTACCAACGGACTTTTCACCTGGAGGAGAACTTCTTGGACTTGAGGGGGGAGGTGGATCCGGACGAGGATGACAGATACTCCTCGAACTTTTATTGGTCGAATTCATACTCGACCTCCTCCTCGACCGGGATCAAGATCCGCAGCTGCGACGCAACGATCTCAGCAGCGAGATCGGTGGCTCCCACTGTGGTCGCCAGATTGTTCGTAGAAAAAATTGCTTTCATTGATGTCATTGTTTTCTTGAGCAACAGTTTATCGGTTACAAAAGATCCGGTCTTTTTATAAGATCCAGTTACAACAAAATCAAAAAAAATCTTAAAAGATTACAACTTTCCTTTTCTGGAATAAATCGTAAGATCCTGTTTTGCGGTCTCTTGCTTGTGTGGGTTCTTTGCCTGCGCCAGGGTTAATCTGTGGACCACCACGTGATCTTGATCCGGTCCGATCTACACGGTATGATGGGTGTTATTTCATGAAGAAAATAACAGCCGAGGGGATTATTTCACCAAGGAAATAATAGCCCTAAGTAATCGAAATCGACCAAGCAAAATCGATACTCTTCTCGGGATCAAAAACCAAGTTTTGATCCAGAGGATGACCATGTGGATCTCAGATTTGATCTTTCTCGAACTCCTGCCTTATTTGGCGTGGATGATCGCCAAGAACCAGATCTGAAAAGTCCGAGTCTTCAAAGCTCCAAAACACCGAAGTTTAGCTCTCAATCTAGCAGAGTTTCACCTTAAAAAGTTCAACCAAAATCCCCCCTCTCAAAAATAAGCCCTCCTTCTCTATTTATAGGCATCTCAATCTAGATCTGGGCTTAGATCTGGGCCCAGATCTGGGTGGCTCGGCCAGGTAGCTCGGCCACCGAGCCACCTAGAGGTGGCTCTGTTTCGGCCGAGCCCTCCAGGTGTTTGGTTTTTCCATTTTCCGGTTTTGTGCTTCATTCGAACTCGATTGTTGATCTGGAATCTGATTTGGCAGTAAATCCTTTTTGGTGTTCGAGTTCGAGTCCGGATCTGATCTTGATTTGATCTTGATTCGTTCGAGTCCGCTTGTTTGATGTGGTGGACTCTATGGTTGGATGATTCGTTGATTCATCGACCAGTTAGCTTGGTTGGGCACACGATTGGATGTATTCCGTTGTTTGCGTGCGGTTCATTAACCTCGTTGCCTCGTTAATCCGCTTCGTCGCGTCTCACTTGGCTTCGGTGTTGTGGTCTAACGAACATGCTTGGATATATCGCCCGATGGTTCGTTGGTTTGTCGAATCACCATGCCGAGCTTTGTTAAGGGACCTTTAGGCAGTTTTATACGCCTACAAACATTCTCCAGGAACTTCCCGTTGAAGGTAGGAAACAGTTTAGACTCATATAACTATTAGAGTACCGGGAAGCAGTTTAATCTTATATACCGGTTGGAGGATTGAGAAGCAGTTTATACTCGTATACTCTTCGGAGTGTCGAAAGGAGCAGTTTATACTCTTATACTTGTCGGACTTCATTCGACTTAATTGAGCGTTATGACGCCGGCTTCAACCAAGGTTTGGATGATATTCTTGAGAGCAAAGCAAACCTTGGTGGGATGAAGGATCCTCCTGTGATACGCACAGTACTTTGGATCCGCAGTATTGTTAGCTTCCTCCTGATTTGCGATAGGTGATAGCTTGATCTTGTTATTCTCAAAGAGGGATTCGAAAATGGATGGAACATCTTCGTCCTTGAAGGAGTACTCTTTTTAGAGTCCTGGACCTGAGGTCTTCTGCTGTCTTCGGGGTTGTTGTTGAGACATCTGATTAACGTCAACGACTGCTGCAGGTGTCTTCCCTTTACCACGAGAGACGAAACTTGAGTTTGGAGAGTTAGCCGTTGGTTGGCTTCTCTCGGCCTTCTTCCTTCTGAGGAAGCATTCGGCCTGCTCTCCGCGCATCTTCAACTCTTTCCATGTATTGGACGGTGCGACTCCCATAAATTCTAATAATCTCAATAGATAAGTTATTATAACATGTTTGGAGGATGAAGTCCTCCATGATCGGATCTCGGCAGTTTATCGCCTTATTCAGGAAACGTTTGATGAAGTCATCGATCGTCTCTTCGTCTTCCTGTTTCTCCTCAAAGAGTGTCCTGATGGATATCTCGGTGTCGTCATCAAAGAAATTACCGAGGAATGAGCTCTCCATATCATCCTAGCTGTTGATACTTCCAGGCTTGAGACGACGATACCAATCAAAAGCAGGCCCGCGGAGGGTGCCAACGAATGACCGAACCATCAAGGCTTCATTGCCAGAGATCATGCCTAAGTGGGACATAAAGTAGATCAGATGTTGAGTGGGCGAGCCCTTTCCGTCGAACGGTATGAAGTTGATCAAGTTAAACTTAGCCGGATACGGGATTGACTCCCACTCTCTCGGGTAAGGACACGGAATGCCAGTCCTTTTCACCTCTCGAGCAGACATTAGAGCGTTAATTTTTCTCTCGAGATCTTTCAGCTTTTCGTCTTCATCTGTATCATGCTTGGGACGATTTATGAGAGGAACAATGCGGCCACCGCAGGCATTATCATCTTTGGTGGGACCGCCCCCAGCGTTCTGGCCAACGAGAGGGTTATCAGCATTAAGGTGTTCATCTACATCTAAATCGCTAGCTGCTTGACTAACATTGTGGCGATGACTAGATTTACCTATCTGATTCGACAAGGCTCGGATTTGTTGATCATGCTCTTCTCTTATTCGCAGCATAGCCATTTCCATTTCGAACTTAAACTTCTCTTTTTGCTTAGCCAAAGCGCCCTCGATGATTTTGGTCATTTGTTCAGTGTTGATCATAAACACTTCCCGAGCTTGCCCCTCGCTAGACATTGTGTCATCGGAGGCGATTGCAGAACAAGAGTCCGAGAATTCGTCATACGAACGGATTCCTTCGTGGATTTCGGGCAATTGCTATGTGCGACAGCTTCTAGCTGGAGCCGAGATATTCGTTGGGTGATTCCCAAACTGACTTCTCTTCTTAGAGAGAAATTAGGATTCGAGCCATTTGTACCCCTCATAGACTTTCCCTTGTCGACCATGTTGATGGTTACCTCCGGGAGTTCGTCCTTTTGAATGACCGACCTTCTCTTGTGGAGACGCCTTGGCTTGGTATTCGACGTTTCAGTGGAAATCCTCTCGAATACTGAGACCCTCTGCGGAGTGGTCTTAGGGCAGTTACACACTGATAATACTACCCTAATAATCTTAGTGCACGGACAGTGAGAGTCCGTTCCTCGGGTACTTCTCTTCCGAGACTTGTTCGTACCTCCAGCCCGATAGTACAACTCATCGGCATGATGACCAGAGCAATCTATCACGTATCGGCACGATCTCAGGTATAACGTTGTCATCTGACGAACACGTTTCCTTCTGAGGACTTGCTGCCTTATTGGTGTTCTAAAGAGTCACGCGTTTAGAGCCACGCTCTCGAGAGCACGAGACCTCAACGGGTTCTTGGACTTCGACTCGCAGTCTGATGCGGTCACTTGCTAGAATTTTTTCCTTATGAGAAGGCTTCACATTGTCATGAGGGCGCATGCGACCCCCAGCTCGTTGAGGTGCTCGGGGTTCCTTCACTAGGCCCAAGCGTACTTTAATAGGAGTTTTGCCTTGATCTTCATGTAGAGGACCCAGGTGAGCTTTTAATGGAATTCTGGATTTGGAGAGATCCACGCTATCGTAGGGCTTCACCGGAGTAATAGGAGCGGAATTTGGAGTTGACGAAGGCCGAGGAGCAGCCTTGGATCTGGAATCGAGTGAGAGACACGACTGGTGTCTCTTGGGTAGAGGCGCTATTTTGGCCTTCGGCACCCAAACCTGCTTAGATCTTGGTGGTTTCTTGACCACCTCTTCCCGCTGCAATTCTTGTGTAACAACTGTAATTTTTTGATACGTATTTAAACAAATTTTCTAGTATTTAAAATGTTATATTATATTTTATTAATATTTTTCCTAATTTTTTGGAATTTTCTGAGTTTTCAAAATAAATAAATAAATAATAAAATATATAGTCTTGTATTTATTAATTCTGCTAAATATTAATTTATGGTTAATGATTTTTTTTATATATAATCATTTGGTGACTAATATTATTAATGACCTTATTATTATTGATGTAAACTTGAGCATAGTCTAGTAGTATATAAATATTAATAAAAAGATTTTTGGTTGATTATTAATTATTAATATAATTTAGAATATTATATGATATTTTCGAATTTTTCCCTCTCTTATTTTTCTCCCATTTGAATTCTTTCCATAACCACTCCCTAATCACCCCCAAAATCAAGTTCAATCATACCGTTAAATCTCTCAAATAATTCTCCCGTAATCAATTCAAATCCCCTCCTTTCTCTCTCCAATCTCTTTTTCTCTCTCCTCACGTTTTTCTCTCCCCCTTATCACCATCTCACTCTCTCTCCAATCAGCCAACTCACACCTCCTTCTCACTTTAAATAATATCTCAATTATTCTCTTCATCCCCTCCTCTCTCTCTCTCTCCAATCTCTTTCAATCCCTGATATTTTGTCAACAATCTATTTTCAAAATCCCATAAATCACGTACACCAACTCTCCTCTTATAATTCGTACTCTCTCTCTCCCTCTTACTGTCATTTCTCTCTCCCATCAACTCCAGAAAACCCAAACGAAAACACCTTAGCCACCACTTCACCGCCTCCCGATGATCCGCCTTCAACACCGCCAAGCCTCTACCTTCGCTGTCTGCACCCCTGTCCACGCCGTCCTCTCCTCCAGCCCTAGCTCCTCCGCCACCAACACCTCCGCCCGCCGCTGCTCCAAGCCGTCGCCAACATCTCCGCCTCACCCACCATCTCCACCTCCTGCTCCTGCACCCCTGACCGTCAGCCGCGCCTTCCCCAAGCCAGCGCCACCCCGCTGCTCCTCCCTTGTGCCGCAATCGCCAGTGCCTCCACCCCCTTGGCCAGCTCCGATGGCCCAACCGTCGTGCCGCTCTCCTCCGTTCGTAGCCAAGTCGTCTCGACTCCAGCTGCGCTATCCTCCAACGCCCCAGCGCCGCTCGCCTTCGCTGCTGCCCTGCTGCTCCACGAGCTCCAGCAACCGCCACCGGCCACCCCATCTCCGACAACCCTCATCCGTCTTGTTCCCCTGTTCTCAGATCTGAACGCCGCAGCCCCTCGCCCAACTCCGGCGACTGCAGATCTTAGCCTCGTCCAACACCGTTGCCTTCATCCCGCTCGAGCCGCCGACGTCGCAGTTCAGATACACCGCTCGATCAACCTCAGATCCGCCGTTGACTGTGCCGTTTAGATCCGTTGTACCGCATCCGTAGTGGCATCGCCGCCTCGTCATCAGACCCCACGGTCTCGCAGGCAAGATCCCGCTCCTCTTGACTCGTCATTTCCAATTTATATTTGTCGTTAATTAGTTACATAGATTAGATTATGAATTGTTATTATCTGCATGGGACTGTTGATGATGATATTAAATGATTTCAAATGATAAATTAATATTTTTCTAGATTAATAGAATTATCATTATGAGAAATAATTTTTAAAAGAGTTTATTCTGAAAAACGGTTTAAATTGAATTATTATAATAATAAATGAGTTGAAAGAATTTATTTTGGAAAATGAGTTAGTTAAATAATTTTAAAGGAATTTTTGGAAAATGGATTATTTTTAAAGAAATCTATTTCGGAAAAGATTATTTTTGGAATTAATCAATTTATGAGCATGATGAATGGAAATTGCGACATTTTATGTGTATTTATTTATTTGATAGTTGTAGTTCCATCTTATAATGTTATTAGTAGTTGTTCACGTTTACTGTTCATGATTCATGACACTGTTACATAGTATTCATTGTATTTATACATTGTTATAGTTGAGAATCGCGAGTATTGCTTGACCCTAGTGACCGTGAGATATGAGTTGTTGACTTGGACTTGGGATGGGAAGGTCTGGGTTCATGTTATCGGATATGTTGTTGTTTATTTCCAGGCTCGCACCAGTGGATCGTTTCACTCTGGGGTGGGTCTAAGGAGCAGTGATCGAATATGTTTATTGTTTATTTTCAGGCTCGCACTAGTGAATCGTTTCGCACTGGGGTGGGTCTGAAGAGCGGTGATATTGTGATTATTGATTATTTCCAGGCACGCACCAGTGAATCGTTTCGCACTGGGGCGGGTCTAAGGTACTAGTGAGATGTGATTGTTAACTAGATATCCGATAATGTGAACTTAGACTCTAGTGAGACGTGGACCAGTGAGTTGTGATAGGATGGCTAGTTGTTTTCTTTTCATACATAGATTGGGATTAATATTTAATTATCTACAATTTGAGACATATGATATATACATGAGGGTTTCCTTGTTTGAATTATTTCGCTCGACGTACTACGTCTCATGTTGTAGATTTTTAAGTATTAATTCCATCTATTGTATGCCCTGTTATTCGTATGATTGTTTCTGATCGCTAGCTGCATGATCTTGTTACCTGATCGATTTTGGATGCTTTATGTTTATCATGTTAGTAGTGTTTTCGTATGTTGATTTGTGGATTTCAGTTATACGTTATTTTGTTATTTCTGTTATCGTATCGTTTTTCGTATTGGATTTCCGTTCGTTCTATTTTCTTTGTGGGGTCGGGTCTTGCCGTGCACCATGCACCTGACATACACCTGTTTTCTCTGGTGTACGTCAGACTTAGAGGAAGAACAAGTTCAGCAGGAGCTAGAGGATTCTTAGCAGGAGTACCCTGTAGACGCAGCAGAAGAAGGAGTCGACGCCTATTCTTTCCATTTATTAGTTGATGGTTCCGTTTACTCTTATAGTACTTTCCATTTCAGTTTGAACGATGTATTATATTCTCCATTATTTTTTTCAGATAGTTTTGTATAAGGGCATGTTTGACCCGTATCATTATGTCTTGGATGATATTCATTTGTGATATGGTATGTAATCTTTTATTCTGAGTTTGTCTATTATATTCTTGCTGATTGTGATCGGGGACCTGTGACTTCGCATTTTATTTATTTTCCAGACGTTTAGCGTATTAGATTGAGAAGACGGGGTCTAGCACTTATCTCTCCTCAGTCTAATACGTCGCGGGCTTGTTCGCGTCCCGATTCCCTGGTATTTTGGGAAGCGGGGCGTGACATCTTGTGCCTTTCGCACAAGGATCTGGGCATGCGTAAGAAGTGTGCGGCGCTTCTGGATGTGCTCCTCGAGAGTAGACGGGTTCGTTTGATCCGAACCCATTTGTTAATTGGAGGTTGGGAGGAGAATCCCGATGCTTGTTGTGGTGATAGCTTTGCCATTTGGCACTTTCTGAACTCCAAATCCGCTTGGTAACGAAGTCCGTTCACCTGATCCAAAGCCTTGGCGAATTGGCACGTGAGGCGTTGGCATTGCCTTTGACATGCTCTCTTTGATAGAGTTGACGCGCTTTCAGCAGTCAACTTCTTGATCTAGGAGGAGTTCAGATCTACAGATCCAGCTTCATTGGATGCTAGCGGATTGTTGCTAGGTGTAACTACAACATCGGTAGTGGGAAGATCACCTTCTTGGGTCTTCAGATCTGAAGACCGGCGAATCTTCCGGGAGGAGGAGACTTTCCTGCACTTGTGAGGAGAGGCAGATCTGGAGGAGGAGGAGGAGACGTACTCCTCGAACTTCTATTGGTCGAACTCGTATTCGACCTCTTCAGCAACGGGGATGTTAATCATCAGCTGCGACACGATAGCCTTGGTGACGAGACTATTAGCTCCTACTGTGGTCGCCAACTTGTTTGGGGAGAAAGTTGATTTGTTCATTGCTGTGTTCATTACAACTTTAAACATTACAATGAAAACAAAAGTTAGATAGTCTTTTTATAAGACCCTTACACAATGAAAATAATAAAAAGTACAACTCTCGTCAAATAGCACAACAAGTATTTATTGCTCGCTACTTGCGTGGGATCTTAGCTTGTGACGGGGACGTTGATATCCATGGACCACCAAACGATCAGATCAAATCCAGAGTTTCGTTGATTCGTGAAGGAATCAAAAAACCGAAGCAATTATCTCGGCAACAGTGAGATAATTACTCTTCTCGAGATCACGCAACAGAGCAATCTTAAGGATAAGGAACGAGAACTGCAGATCTAAAGAACTCTTCTTCTTCGTGTTAAAGAACTTGCTCCAATCTCCTCCTCACTTCTAAAATTCGTACTCCTTCAGTCTTCAGTTCGGCAGGGCTTCGTCAAGCTCGAGAATTCCAGATCTGAAAAAATAAAGGCCCTGAGGCTGTATTTATAGGCTTCGGGACCTCTGTTTTCAGATAAGAATGGCTGATTCCCTCTTATCCTCAGTTGTAACCACTTAACCATGTTCTTAGATGACATCAGACCGGTTAGAACAAATCGAGGTGGTTAACGTAAAATAAACGACTTTAAAACCGCCAAATCTGATTTTTTAGGTTGCAGACACCCACGGGTGTCTCGGCATGGCTGAGACACTTGTGAGTGTCTCGGCCAAGCCGAGACACTCATGGGTGTCTCGGCCAAGCGTCAAAGAACGGCTTCAAAATCGCCAAATCTGATTTTTTGGGTTGCAAACACCCGCGGGTGTCTCGGCGTGGCCGAGACACCATGGGGTGTCTTTGTTTGGCTCAGGGCTTGGTCTCGCGCGCTCCGTCCATTTTTGTCGTATTTTCGTCATCCGAACTCAGAATCACGCAATCCAGAATATGTCGGAAAGCCCACAAGGAGATCTAAAAGCTCTCATGATTGAATCATGTGTGGAGTAAATAGGACATGAGGGGCGCATCGTCTTTCGTAAGCAACGTGCAGCTCCCGGTTCCTTCGTGTTTCGGTTATTCTGAAATTTCGTTGCTTCGCATGGTCCGTCGACTCACTTCATGCGTTTGTTATCGTCAAATAAGCTTCTGTGATTTGAATAGCAACGTTCATCATCTCCTCTCCATCTCGAGTCGCGTGCGGGGACCTATAGGTAATTTTTGATGCCTACACAGTCGACTGATAAGGTCATTGGTCGACTGATGAGTTCATCAGTCGACTGATGATGTGTTACTAGCCTGTAATGGTCAGCTCATCAGTCGACTGATAAAAAATATCAGTCGACTGACGGCCCAACGGCTAGTTTTTCCAGCTTTTTTTTGTCTTTTTGCTGGTTTTGTTGGTTTTCTCTTGGCTTTGGGGTTTCCTATAAATACTCCCACATTCCTCAGTTCATGAAATAAGAAGAGAAAAGTTTTAAAAGAGTTTTACAAGTTTGTTTAAGGGTTTTAGTTTTTGTTTAAGTGTGTTTGTGTGTTTAAAAGTTTGGTTTGTGAAGAAACTTTCACAAGAGCTTGAGGAGATCATCCATTGGCGTTTGAGCATTCAACTCTTCTCTCTCTCTTGTTATCATAGAGAAATTTTCCTAAACTCTATTTCTAGCTATTCATTATTTTGTTCATAATTTCCATAAGCTAGATTTAAATTGAGTTTAGTTTGATTTTGTTTTATCAAATCTCATTGTTACACACACCCACTTGAGCTTTTAGTATTATGAGAGATTGTAACTTGAATTGTGCTTAATTGAGTTCTCTCATTGTTTAGAGAATAATCATTTGTTGTGAGCTATTATTGTGAGGTTCACTTTGTATTACACTAGTACACCAAGAGGAGTGTGTAGTGAGAGACAGGGTCGTCCCAAGAGGAGTGGGGTAGGTGGTAATGCCTAGAGAGAAGTTATAATTCCTATCACTTGAGGGAGACACGGGCTAGAGACCAACACTTGAGGTGGTAGTTAGTGTGTTTACATTATGAGTGATTGTAAAGTTTTCGGAGAACTAGAAAACCGAGTGTTAGGTGTAAACGTTATTCGGGTGAGCGTAGAAAACCCGGTTGTGATAGTGGAGATCTCCTCGAGGTGAGGAGAGGAGACGTAGGTCATGGGGACCGAACTCCGTGATCATATCATTTGTTTGCGTTTGTCATTGGCGTTCCTTTATATTCGTGCTTATTATTTATATCGCCTTTGCAAATTGCTTGTTGTTTATATTGCCCTATCACTTTAGTAGTTTGTTTACCCTTGTGTTACTTGTATATCCTTACGCATATATTGTTCATATCTCATTTGCTAGGATATATATGTTAATAAGTTTTTAATTGGCATAAATCGGATTAGATTAGCATAAACCCTATTCACCCCCTCTAGGGTTCTTTCCTAGTGGCATTAGGGTGCTTTCAGCTAGTTCCTCCCAAAAATTCCCCAGCGCCTGAAACTGCCACACCCTCTTAAATCCCTAACCCCCTCCACCTCCCTCACCTGCCCCGTCGAAGTTCGACCGCACTTGCCCAAACGGTTCCAAACATTTAGAGGTCCCCGTTTTGTACTAGTGTTCATCTATCAACATCACCACTCTCCATAGTGAAGTCCAAGCCATGCGCTTATACCTCATCAAAATCATTCGAGAGGCTGAGGGACTCTTAGAATGTCATCATTCTAGTATCATATCAACTAAGACCAACCCCTTAACCATCTAACACTATTTCCTTACTATTCCAATTATGAACAACTCCTACGATTGGAATTTAGCCTCCTCTCATGGCATGTGACAACCTCTTTTTTCTCAAATAGCATTTCTGGCTTGGATCCACCCCACCCCCGCCCCTCAACTGTTGAGCTTGAAACCTGATATTTAACCGAGGCGGTCTTCCTACGATCTTGACCCATCCGCAACCTCAAAGGCTAGATAATTAGTGGACTCATATTTCAATTTGGTTGAGCTGGTTTTTCGGATGTGATGGAACTGAAGAGGGCCCTACGCAAGTATTATTGCTTATATAAATAGCGTCACTTAACAATGCGAGAAGCTCCTTAACTTTTTCTCTCTTGGATTGCATTGAAATTTTTGATGGCATGTGATACATATTATGCAACGTCCCTCTACGACATACCAAAGCGAGACTTTGGAGATACATAAAAAGTTGGCATGACCCAATAGTAATAAAGAGAGTCGACCTGCACACTTTTTATATATACGCCTATACTAATCAATTATACTAAAGAGCGAAACGAAGCAACAAATATACATTTATAACACCCAGAATTATAAGATTAATAGCAAAGGCCATAGAATATCAGAATAGCAGAAAAAAGCTACAGGGAGCAATATTATACCACATAGTTTAATCATAAAGCTACGATATATATTATTACATGCCCAACTACTTAAAAAATACTCAAAAATTAACAACAAAATTACTTCTACTTCGGCTGAAATAGGATCTATTTCTCTTTGGGTTTGCAATCCCCTTGCCCTTAGCTAATTCACGACCTATAGATGTATACATAAATAATAAGAGTGAGCCTGAGGCCCAATAGGAAACTATAAAAATCTTGAGTACAACATAAAGAAAAAGAAAGGACTATATATAGAGATTTACAATTAAAACGAATAGATATCAACTATAAGCTACCAATGCTCATAACATGGTCATCTAACAAAATGAAATTACAGATGTCAATAACAAATAATCAACTCTAATATTCAGGATTCCATTTCTCTCCAATCATGGGATATATAATTAAACCACGCATGTCTTCATTTATACACCCACAGGTAAGCATCCTCACATATAGCATGTCCCCTCGAGACTCACTTTCATTTACCACCCACCGCTGAAGCTTAGTTCACACTGGACATAGTTCATGGATATAGAGTATCAACAAGCTAAGGAATGAAATAATATTGCTACTATTAACAATAGAGTCATCGAGGCAAGATGAATTATCATAACATAATTATTCATGGAATTTCAATAACGTATTACTAAAATGAATAAACAATAGCATAGCAATGTATAAGAAATTGGCAATTAGTCCATACATAAAGTAATCAAAGTAGGCTTTTACTAAGGAAAAAGAGGACACAACAGAGTATCGAAATTTAGCTTATAGGATTTTTAAGAAAATATACAACCAAACTCTCAGTGGATTAAGAGGAAACTGTTAGACCCTAGAGGGGGGTGATTAGGGTCTTATGCTAATCTAATCCGATTATATATCAATAAAAACTAATTAATAAGTTATCCTAGCAAGTATGAAATACAACAAGATATGTGAGCTAGGATAAGCAATATGAGCAATGAGATATATCCTATATGATAAAAATATATGCAAGGATATATAAACTAACACAATGGTGATATAATCAAACTACAAAAGTGATAGTGTAAGATAAACAATGCAAACACATAATATGATCACGGAGTTCAGACCTTCCGTCCTACGTCTCCGCTCCCCACTCCCGGAGAGAAATCCACTATCACAACCGGGTTTTCTACGTTTAACCGAAACGTTTATACCTCACACTTAGTTTTCTAACTAACTGAAAACTTTACAATCACCACCCTTGCAATCCCACTCTACACCCTTTCAAGTGTTGAACTAGACGTGTCTCTCTCAAGTGCTCGGTTACAACCTCTCCCTAGGTTCGTCAACCGACGCCACTCCTCTTGAGACGATCCCCGACTCTCGTCACACACTTCTCTCGGTGTACAAGTGTATTACAAAAGTGATTCTCATAATAAGCACAATTACAATAAATGATTTGTTCTCTAATATGGATGAGAACACAATGAAAGCTCACACTCAATTGTTACAACTCTCACCAACCCAAATATATTATATATGAAAATACAATAAGCTCAATGTGGGTGTGTGTAAACAATGAGTAAAATCAAATCTAACTCAAATAGCAAACTAGCAATAATAAGAATATAAAAATCAATAATAATATTGCTAGAGAAAAGAGTTAGAAAACTTCTCCATAAACACAAATAGAGGATGAGAAGATATTGAAGATGAACTCCTCAACAGATAATGCAAGCTCCTCTTTGTAAAAGCAAACCCTAAAAACAAACTAAACAAACTGTAAAACCCTCTGTTAAAAACTCTTTTAAACTTGCTTAAAACTTCTTAGATAGGATATAAAGGATGAGAGCAAGGGGGGCTTTTATAGCCTCCCAAAATCTCAGCCAAAAACCCAAAACAAAAGACCAAAAAACCCCACACAAACGGCTATAAAAAATAGCCGTTGGGATTGAAAAGACAGAGCGGCGGTCGACCGTGGAAAACTCACGGTCGACCGCGAGCTACTCCAAAACTCACAAAATTTTCAGAAACTTTGGCGGTCGACCGAAAGAAAAAACTCAAAAACTACACTCTGAACTGCGTACAGTTGACCGCCACGGTCGAATGCACTGTAGCACGGTCGACCGTGGCTGTCGACCGTACTGTAGCAACGTGCACATGCAATTTTTAGGTTTTGACAGATTCCAGAAATTTGCGTATCTAATTTTGTAAAATCAATTAAAAATAGTAAATCAACTCTAAAAATCATGAAATTTTGAGGAAAGGTTCTAGACATGTAGATGAACATGTTACAAAAAGAATTTCTGAAATATCATTTCTCGTGTGAGAGAAATAAATGTTTGAACACAGATATACAGTTTCTGAAAATCTGCTGACATACACGATTTTGTAAAATCAATTGGGCATAGTAAATCAACTCCAAAAATGGTAAAATTTTGAGGGAAGTTTTTAAACATGTAGATAAACATTTTAAAGAAGAATTTCTTAAATATCACTTCTCATTTGTGAAAACTCATCTGTTTTATAAAAACATGCACGAACATGCAAGAACGAAAAACATGATTTTGTAAATTCAATTA